>CANNZV010001825.1:0-25922 GCA_947561585.1 Caprella mutica | reverse complement strand
TACCAATCCTAGGTTGAACAGTTTTTTGTAGTGGGTGTCCTCAGCCTTCTTCAGTTTCTTCTCGCAGTTTCTGTCTTTCGAAAAGCTTAGCTACAGATTAAAGAACTTACCTATTTTCGACTGTACTGGTGATGGATTAAACTTGGTAAGAAGTGGATTAAAAGAAAGACAATTTCATGTGAAGAAAATTATATGGCTCTTAAATCTTGGTTGAAAATAATATCGTTCAATTATTAATTGCAAGGTTAGTGATTTATTTAAATACAATCATTGTTGATCAGAAATATCAAAAGTGCAAAATATATTATATTTTTTTATCAGATTTTCAATCATTTTCATAAAAATGTTCTAATAACTTGTGCAATAAACAGATAACAGTCAAATTACCCCATAAATTCTGTTCTGCCCGGGTAGCAATGATTCTAGGGTCAATGTTATCCCAATATTGGCCGAAGAAACATTGCTACCTGGGAAACATTGATTGTGTGGATAAAACTGTTTTGTTTGTTTCAAACAATATATACATAATTCACATGACTTGGATTCATAAAATTGTTCATATATTTTACATTAATGAATATTCGATAATGTTATGTAGAAAAAGTACAACCAATTGTGAATTGTGTATTTCTAATCATAGTAATAAAGTACTTAGTATAAGTGTCTATAAACAGCAGGGAATGATTTTCTCTGCTTTGGATTACTCTTCAGCTTAAACATTTCTCACAGCAATTTAGCGAGTTAATTAGGGTATTTACGGAAGGTAATTAGTCTGGAGCGACAATTTGCTTCCTCAATAGGTTTAATAATTGAGAGAAAAAATATCTAGTAAATTTCTGCTTGATATGTAATTAATTGGAATATTGAATTCATATTGATATAAATCAACAGTAATTAACATCGTAAAATCATTATAAACTATTAATACAATTATTTATAGATAATTCAGAGAAATTATTTTTCCCCCGCAGTACTGTTTAATACTGAATTTTTCAACCACTCTGGCTCTGTTTTTGTTTACCTTCAAAATAAAAGCTGGGAAATGTTTCTCTCGCCGAGGGACTCCACTAGTGATACTCTCAGCAATTCTTTTGGTCAGAAATGACACACCGCCTTGTTTTTCAGTCTGTGATGTATGACTGAGATGTAGCTTGGGAAACAATGGCCAGGCTTATATGCAGGGGAAAAAATATGAAGAAGAAAGGTAAGTGCGTCAAAGAGATGTGATAGCCATTATTGTAAACTGTATAATAACCATTACTGTAAGTTGTATATCAACTTAAAATATAATGATATTATTAAAAATGAAGTCCATTATTATAAGCTGCTTACATATATATGAGCTGTACCAATTTTCTTCTAAATAATTTTTCATTGTTTGTTAACTCGTACTATTCTAATTAAATGGTTGAATTATTATTAATTCATAATTTTAAGTTTCATGTTTTCCACCACTAACTTAGTTTATCGATTTGAGACAAAATTCCATTATTAATTAGAATTTTTTTTATCGATTATCGCATTCAATTTGTGACTATTTAGGTAAATATTATCGCAAATTTCTTTTGAAATAGTATGAATATAATTTCCATGTTTAATTAATGAAATGATAATATAATATGAGAACAATATATATAATAGAAATATATTCTTCGCAATGCGATTTGGAGAAATGTTGTTTATAATTCATGAGGAATACATCAAGTTGTTCGATATCGTCCAAAGGAAGGGACAAAGTTCCCTCTGAACGAACTCAGTTTGCAAGGATAACTTATGGCACGACAAACCTAAATAGGTTTGACTTCTGCACCATCTCGTGTAACTTCTGCAAAAGTTACCAGTGTGTTGCATATTTAAAGTGAAAAAGAAGTTTGTCCATATCAAAAATTTGTGAAGTTGACAAACTATTGTGCCAAAACTTAGATAGAAACAGGGCATAACATTTCGTATTGGTCAGTTGAATTTTCTTGGTTCATATATAAACAAATGTGACCCACAAAAAGCCACAACTGCAAAAGAATAACTAAGTGATTATATATAAGTATGATGAATATTTAGTTATTTATAGTTGGGCAACGACAAAAGCCCACACGACAAAAGCCCACACGACAAAAGCCCACACCGTTTATAGTTATAGCAGAAGAGCACTTGACAAGGATTTAACAAGAACTGAAAATCGACATAGTTCGTTAACCTATAAATGAGTAAGATTAAAATCAATCCTCCGAATACATGTTTGTCGAAACACAAATTTGCCGATAACTGGTTTTGCCGAACGACGTATTTGTAACAAATTATAAATAAGCAATCTTGTTTTTAATGGAAAAATATTATCTTTTTAATCAAAACAAAAATTACGTATAAATAAAGAAATGAAGCGAAATAACGAAACAATAACGCTTATATTGTAATACTACATGATCCTTCAATATAAGTATTTTCTTGTCAATCATCCTACAGTTCATTTTTTTATCACTAAATCATACTTTGTCGATGGATCTATATTAGAGATGCTCGACCTTTTCCATGCACTGCTAGGCAGTCTGCTTTGGAAGTTGTTTACATTTCTTTCAGTTCAGAGTTTTTCTTGATTTAGACTGTGTATATTTATATATTTTGCCCATCCTTACTTTGCTATTATATCCTTTATACCTATCATTTTCTTACAAAATATTCTTAACTGCATATCCTTATCTTACTACCTATCCTTTTATCTAGCTACCAATTTTTACCTTACTATCAATCCTTACTTTCATAAACACCATTGAATAAAGTTTCAATTTGACCCAATTTTAGAATATCTTGTACTATCTTGTTTATTAGTATGTTGCTCAATATTATATTCCATGTTGCTCAAAATTGTTAGTCATGAATTTCCATCTATTTGGTAATTGATATATTTGGTTATTGAGTGATTAGCTATAAAGTGAAGAATATTTACATGTATATAATCTTATTCAAAATAATAGAATTATGCTATGGATATTAAATTATTGTACTGAAGGATAAAATAGTTAGAATCAATATTTTTACAGCTAAATTCTATTAACATATCTTTATGTCTTAGAATATATTAATCACCACTTCCTTGAAAATGAGACTCGGTGTTTTTAACTTGCTGACTGTAGAATATTCCTCTCGTTTAGAAGTTTTCCTTTCGTCCTCACTCGAATATTTGAGTCACGTGGAAAATATTTGACGAATTGAGATGAAGTTACCTGCTAGTTTTTGGAATTTTTCTTCTAAAACATTTTTAAATCCCAAAGAAGATCTTCATTGTTTCAAAGTTCCTATATTTCCCTGTTTTTGCTAGGAATATAATAGATAGTAAATTAGGACAATAAATTTACAATTAATTGAAACATTTCAGAGGAGATATTTTCTGTACATTGAATATATGAATTGAATGATCAACATGCATCAACTCAAACCATTTTTTTATTTTATTTAAAGTGCAATTCTATCATCAACTCTTGCATTAAAAAGAGAAAAATCTTCGACTACACAGCTGCAAATACGATTTAAGCTCCACAGTCGACTACATAGCATAATATCAAATTGATTTAATCATAGGTAAGTATATTTAGATAATGTAAGGATATGACTGGACAGTAAATAACAATAAATAAAAAATGTAAAGTTTAGGATATATATAAATAATTTTCATTATGAAAGAAGATTCAGATTGGAAATGCTTGGAATTTTGCGCTCATTGCGATAATCATGGCTCAACATAATTTCTATTTTTGGATAAGAAGTTTATTTTAAGTCAATCCATGAAAAGTACGAAGAATAAATTATTACAGAAGAGAAAATTCCTTCAGTTTCAACTATGAGTGAGGGGTGATTTCATTGAAGATTCCCTGAAGATGTCCTACATGAATATGACGATGATAGCATTCCCTCTCTGGATTGCAAGAACATTTGCTAATAGAATATTGCAGACTCAATTGGATCATTTATGGTCTTAACAGGTGCTTACCAATGGACCTGATAAAAAGGAGGTCGTACTGCTCTACGCTCCAGTGGTCTCTATAGCAATTGGTTTAAATATTTGAACATCACCAAGGGTGATTCTTCGTTGCCTCGTCAGCTGATCCAACCTCAACTACGGAATCCGTGAGGAGTGTTTCGGCAAATGTGTCGACACACGTGCAGTTCCAAACAAGCCAGACCCTTTTCATTCTTTTCAGGAAACATTGAAATACCATCTGAGCGCTTATCATCACTTCTGTCAAGCCCAGGAAGCTCCAGCACAGAAGGGAGCTTCCTTGCTCCCAATTGTAAACATCAAATTCAGTTTATGTAATAAGTGTCAATGAATGTCTGAGCTTTAATTTTGTGTATAAATATTATGGACTTTTAGTTTCGTTTGATACGATGAGTCCATCTCCATGAATTTAAATAAACATAAAATTTGTTATCACAATTAACCCTTCAGCGGGAACTTTGTCTTTTGTTTACCCAAAAATTCAGTTTTAAAATTTATCCCGTATGGGCTACTCAGTACCATAGTAAACAGAATAGTATAGTACCCCAGTTACATGTATTATTCAAATTTATTCTGGGTAGGCTGTGACGTCATGTATGTAAACAAGAGGTCACGTCATAGTAAACAGAATTACTGTGGGTCACGTGGAATAGAGAATTAAGATGGCGGCCAACGCGACCGATCTGACTAATGATCTAATTATCTTGAATAAATCGTCTTCTTCAAGACTAAAAATTTGTTACTATCTTGGGTGTAAAAAGACCAGTAGCAATTTCATCAACAGTCATTTTTTAATTTTCGTCCATATGACTATAAAGATTGGATAATAGCATGCGGTAATGTGGAATTAAAAAAAATATCACCGAAAACGTTATTTAACAAAAGTTGGGTGTGTTGCAGCCATATTTTATGTTTGTACTGTACGTACAAACGTACGCACCATTGTTGACATGTGACGTCACAGCCTACCGGGACACGCGTAATATCCCCCCTATAGCTATGGGATACTATATGTTCTCTGTACTGTGTCAGTACTCACCCGTTACCCTTCAGAAAATATGTATCCCACATGGCTACATGACATGTTTACTGAGGAAAATTCTCTTAATCACAAAATATTATTTTTGTTCGTTTCATGATTATTAAAGTCAAAGTTATTTGTGATGAGAATTATTAGATCATACTTTTAGTTTAGTATGTATAAACAAAAATAGTACAAGTTTCTGTCTTATAATAAAGGATTTCTTCATCTATAGAATGTGTAGGAGTCTGTCGAATATTTTGAAACTGCCTGGTAATGAATGTGGAAAGAGGTTAAATCAAGAACATTTCACCCTATAAATATAGAAAGCCATGCTATGGTCTTTTTTGATGGAACGAATGAAAAACTTCATCAATATGAATCTTTTTGCAGGTAGAGCATCTGCAACCTGTGGGCATGGGCATCTAGTGGGGATTTAATAGGAGTCATAAATGCTAGATGTACTGAGAGTTTACATTGAAAGTGGACGCCAATAAAGTACTTCATTTCTTCGATATAATTAGTATCAAATATTCTACCTGGCATAAAGATAGGTTAGGTATATAAAATCATCCAATGATCCAGTGTGATTTTTTGTAAGAAAATATCCAACTGGCGTAAGAAGAGCTTTTGGTGAATGGAGAACAATGATTAGGTAGTGGAAGATGGCTAATATGGTCATTCCTCATATTATTTTTTTCCACTTTTCGAGAATGAAATGAAGATGCAGCAAAAATATCTATCATATTGAATATTTCATGGTAAATATCTAAGATAATTTCATGTGAATTGAGTGTATTCACTGACTAGTATCACACATAAGCATTATGTGCTTATAGATAAAGCGGGCAATGTATCCCATATGGGATTTATGTAGCTTCATAGCTACGGATGGAATAATCGTGAAGCTCATTCGAGATACATCAATTACAGATAGAGTTTTTTTCCTGTTTTGGGATTTATTACTTGAATGTAAGGTATTGCATTTGCAAGTATCTGAATTTATCTACAGTTCTGTATAATATGAAATACTTACCACCATTGAGTAAGTCACACAATCAGCTTTTGTTTTGAAAAATTGGCACCTAATTGTATGATATGAGTCGCACAAATTACTATCTAAAATAACCACGAAAATTTCATACAACACACTATCTAAAAGAAATCTGATCGGATAAACTTAATTAAAGACTAGATTCTTTTTTATTGACATAAACTTCCACCATACCGTATATCTCGTACATACGTGCTCAAGACAATTTAAAAAAAGCTAAAGTTTTATATCTTGTACAGACTACTTGCTCGCTGAAGGGTTAATACCGCAGCGTCTCAGTTTTCATATGCTATCAATTATTGCAGCGCTATATCATTATATCTATTTTCACGTGTGTTAATCGAGTGCATCAATTTTGTCGTTTAATCGAGCTAATAGACTAGGAATAAACCTAATATTCTGCAATCCAATATACAGTAAATGCAATTTCTAAATTCCAGTTGAAACCTACATTTAATTGTAACACAATTTGCTGTCTCATTGTCCATAAAGTCCAGAGACGGGTTTGTAGAAGAACTGCAGTTGACTGCTGTGCTACTCAAATTTAAAATATAAATACGAGTGTGAAAAATATTAGTTTGTATCATCGAGAGTTCGTTGGAAAATAAGAAGTAATTTTTCTTTATTTTCTTACAGTGAAAACAATTTTTTCGAAATCTATTGCCAGAATAAAATATAGTATTTGGAAATATGTAGCCAGTATGAAATATCATTGCATTAAGTCATTAAAAATTAATTAAATCTATAAAAAAAACATCAATTGGAATAAATTAGTCAAACTCAATCTCTGATTATTGTTGGATATAAACTAAATTTCAATGCATAAGAGAACAACAATAATTATAGAATATTTGATTTACAAAGAGATTGTATAATATTTTCTTACGGAATTTCAAATGAGTTGTAAACATTAATACTTTCAACATCCGACAGTATTTTAAAGACGTACACTATATTTTAATCGTAATTTTAGATGTGTATCGCATGCATGATATATTAATGAAGAAATTACTTACCTTTCAGTACACACCTGAGTAACTGCAATTGTCCATTGATCAATAATTCACGAGAGAATGCGAAGTGACCCACTTCATGAATGCCACAGTAGGTGACCACTTGAGAGGTAACAATGTTTATTTGTTAAAATATCTTTCAATCATTGTTTCCACATAAAAAAGTAAGATAATTTCCTAATTTCTACTTTTATCATGAAATTATTCCAACTTTTGTCATATTATTTGAAAATAAAAGAGAAAATAATGATGGGAAAGGAGCGATTCCATGGAACGAATATCCTGATCAATAAAGGACACATTAAAATTCGTTCTCTTATTCTATGTATCCCTATCAAACCACTCTAAGTTAGTTATTTATGTACAGTTTTGTCAAGTACCATACTACAACATATACTTGTTATCGTGAAGAACTGCATTTTCCTCTATACGAAGAAACATAGTTTCCTTTATGATACTGACCATAAAACAAAAACAAATTGAGATGTTTTGCTGAAGACAAAAGTTTATTGATTGAAAAATCTTATTTATATATATATTTTTATAAAGGCCGCTACTATTCAGTGATCGATGAGCACCTTGCAATCTCTATGTGTTCTTGTCAGTTAGATGACTGCAGAATCCATCCACAGAAAGAAAATGTCCCTCTCTATATTATTGCAGAGACTTTGTAAGATTGGCTCTGACATCAGCCTGCATACCAATGAGAGGAGGTGAGACAAGAAAAGAAACAGAGAGGAGAGAACTTTGAACCTGTTTGCTGTGGGGTAGAGTGAGCAACCAATAGGGAAAATATGATTTACAAATTTTATTAATTGATATTGCGCACTTTATATATATATTTTATACAAATATTTGCAAATAAAAATATTATATTAGACTATTATGACAACATATTCCATTTAATTATGTTAAATTTATATTCTTATATAAATAATTCTTTCCTGTGGGCACTAAAATTAATAGTAATATAATTTAAGAAGTATTTAAGGAGTATTTTAAAAATAAACATATTATAGTTTGAATGATCAGTATTTTACACGAACTCAAAAACAAATGGATGAAAAATGGTATCGCTATTTTATTGAAAAGGAAATCAATATTTAATTAGTTTCACGTGTAGAATTAATATATATATTTATAATTTATTTAAAATTATCTGCAATTGATTTTTGAATTTAAATAATATTAAACTTGTTTGTTAAATATTAAAATATTAAAATATCAATGCAATATATATCAAATATTCCATCTATGATTAGAGTCAATTATGCGTTTTTATCTAATTTAGATCATTTATAAGATAATGTTAATCGTACTCCATCCTCATTCAGTTATAACAATTAATTGATACAATGTAAATATAGAGAATAATATAATTTGCGTATCATTCCAGAGTTACACAACTCATAAATCAATTAATTCAAAGCTCTATTAGTAAAATGAAACTGCGAATAAATGTTCTGGAAATATATATCAAGAATGTCTTCCATTTTATTCTGTTTAATTGGAAGATGATAAAATACTAACAATAATTATTGAATTTTTTGTATGGGATAATTTTCTTTAAAAAATATATATTTAGCCAATCGACTTCCTAATTATGATAATTAATACATTTTGATGGTCGTAATGAATAATTAATGGAAGGTTTGGAATTATTTGATAGAAGCACAGTTTTACCAATAAAATAATATATAATTATCAAAGTAGTAAAAATTTGAATATAATAATATCAGGATTAATACCGTAATGTATTTTTCATTTGTTTATATTGTCAATTTCTTTGTAAATTCATCCAGCTGAAAATACTTTCCTACTGTGATAAATTGAATTAACAATTCCTCCGGCAGTGTAACACAGTTTGGTGAAATCAGTGCAGCATCTCAGTGTCCGTTTGTTGTGAATGTCTCTGATTGAAGTAAAGCCTTAATTCGAAAGTATTCTCTTGAAGAGATGTTCTCAGTCGCCACTTAAGTGTCCAAAAAGAGGAGAATAGAGGCTGTGGAGGGGTGAGAGAGGTGTTTGAGGGAAAATATTGATGTAATAGGGGGAAGTGATGTAATTGAGGGATAGAAAATATTTCGCTAATTTTTTTCCGAACTGTCAATTAAGTGACAATATTTAAACTGTGTATTGTCAGTATTAGTATAGTTGATTTATATAGGAATTAAATGTTCTGAAAAAGTATTAAAATGAAAAAATGTTTCAAAAAGATACCTCTGATATTCCGCCAGGCTGTTTTTCACCTGTCAGTTTTCCACCTGACCGTTCAACGTGCATTTGTATGGACGAGGACATATAACAACACCAACATAAACACAGAATACCCTTAGAATTGCCACCTCTCTGTGGTGATGCAAATTGTATCTTCTCCTCGACAAGCACACCAGATTGTTACAGAAGATGTCACTGCATCTATAATTCATGTCGTTATCATTTCACAGAAGTTTGGGAGAAACTGAACAACAATGTAGCAATTACCAGAAAGTGGAGAATTTGAACCATTTGATAACAGTCGATCCAGTCACACGAACTTCTTGAGTTTGAAGATCAATTAACCAGATAACAATTTTAAATGATATTCATATTGAAATATTATTCATTAAGATATTCTAAATAGAAGCATTGTACTGGTTTAAATTTCCATAATTCACCTAATTAAATACTGCTATACATCGGTAATGTTTTGAGCATTTTATCGTTACATAATTACTCAATGAATTTTGTATGAATTTTATATTTCAAACATATATTTTATAGTTGCCGAATTTGTTTATGAAAGGATCCCCCAATTTCATGAGATTATTAAATGATGATAAAAAGGAATGCATGCAATATGAGCTTGTTAATTTAGGTTTATTATTATAGTACTTGCTGATTATTTATTGATACAAGTGAACAGTTATTGTTGTGTGTGTCTTTAACATTTTTTTTTCCTTTGGAGCATCTCAGCCAGTGTTGTGGTATTCAATCAGGTGGAAAAATGATTTACAAGTTACAGGGGGATGAGTTGTAGTTGAGTTAAAAAACAATGCTTCTGAGAATGAACTTCAATGCATCAACACAGGAATATAGAGTAGTGTTAATGAAACGCTTTTGCACCATATTGGTACGGTCTACACAATGCTCACAGTTTCGTTTGCAATATAATTTTATCACATTTAAGAAGATGTTCTGTCAATATTCATCAAGACTTCTTTTACCTTCATCGACTGAATGTGCAACAAATTGGGAGATTTATTCTCTCTCTAGTTTCTTTCATCATTTCCATCACTAATGGATTCATTGAGAGTAGCTTTTGGTGTCAATTCAACCGTGCAGATGTTACATTCGAAAACAAAAGACTTTGTGCGTGTCCGAATACCGCACTCAGATGCGTTAATCAAAAAAATAAAGCATTTTTGTGAAATACTATAATCAAGAGACAAACTTCATTCAGATACAGGCGATAACAATATAATTTATTGAAAATAATTAAATTGAGATTTGAAATAGAACGCTGAATTGTTTTATTATATTCTCGGCACTAAGAAGAATGTGTGCGTTTAGAATGGCAAACGGAGTGTATATATATGTTCAGATATGTTGAAACGCGTTAAACATGTCTTAATATGTTGAAAATATTTGCACACGTTAAACTATCTTTAACAATAACAACAATTAATTTATTTTTCAAACAATTCGGTAGCCTGGTGCTATTATACGAGGCGGAACTTTTCATTCACGGTTATTTCGTCCAACGGATATTTCGTCCAAGAGGTATTTCGTTCACCGAAAATTTGTCCACAAAATGCTTTTTTGGTATTATAATTATAAAAGTAGATACTTCATATTTTGCATTATTTACATATATTTTACGTTATGAAATACCCCTTGTTGATGGTAGTTAGAAATTGATTGTTTGTCCCACTGCTTAATGCAATCTTCTTTTCCTACTCATAGTGGTCAACATCAGTAATAAAGTAAAACTTAATACTTTTTATGAAATATGGAATCTGTTTTTACGCAATCGATATAGTCGTTTCAAAACAACTCATTTTTGTGGATTATAAATATTTCAGTGTTAATAACCTTTGTGTTTGTTACATGAAAAGGAAGCATTTAAATGTAATCCCTTAACATCTTACCTCGATCAACTGTCGAATGAACTGCACACTCAATCCTATTATTATTTCTGTTCCGTATTTTAAATACTCATAACCCAATAATTAATGAAAATTAATGAACGAGGAGATTTCGCAACAATGATAATTAGAGATTGTTTCAAATCGGCAAATTGCGCAGAACATATACACATCAAAATAAAAAAATAAAGCATTTTGTAGATGACTTGTCCGTGAACGAAATGTCCATTTTCAAGTTGATCGTTGGCCGAGTTTTCCGTGGGCAAAATGACCTAAACCTATTACCATAATATGTACAATATGTGCTATTATTATTCTCTCTTCTGTGAGTTTTTCTGTAAATTGACGACTTAATTTTTATATTTTTTATATGAATTGAAAATGGTCACCAGAATTCTGTAGTCAAAGTGTTGCGCGCTTCAAGACGCTCTTCGTCACCCTCTCAATTATTGTTGCGTCATAATTTGCAGATGAGAATCCACATGATATTGTCAAATGAAACTATAGAAAGGACAAAAAAATAATGATATTTGTTGCGATTGTGGACGGAAAATTCTATTGCCCAAGCATTCATCGATGACGACAACCCTTGTGACTCTGTTAATGGTTCCTATAACATGGCTTTTCTGAAAGACAAAGTGTGGCAAACATTTTTGAACCACTACAACATGACGCAGACTCTGCTGGATGCAAGATGGTGCTCCATTTCATTGTGCAAGAGTGGCTAAGCAGTTCTTGAAGAAAAAATTCAAGGACGAGTTACCAGAAGAAACACCGAGATCTTCTGGTCAGCACTCTGTCCAGAACTCAATCCTCTTGATTTCCATTTCTGGGCTACAACACAAATATTTTGTATTCGGAAAAACCTCAGTCCATTCATGATATAGTAGAATTTAGTGTGTGAAGCTGTTTGGTGGAAATTATGACGCAGTAACATGAGAAGGTGACGAAGACTCGATGAGGGTCTTGAAACGCGCAAGACTTTGACTACAAGATTTTTGCGGCCATTTCCAACACCTTCTGTAGATAGCCTTTAAATGTATTTGAATGAGTTTCAAATAAGTTTGTATCACATAAAATGTAAGTACCAAGCCTTATCTTCAAGAATATATAGTTGTTTTCTCTAAATTCTTATTTCAATTATTCCTAGTGGGGAGTCAAAGTCTTGCAAAAAAAAAAGAAAAAAAACAGTGTACATGCACCTAATGTGTACCAAATTTCAAGAAAAAGTATCGAACAAATAACAAGAAAAAAATACACAGGTATATAAGACATTGACGACTGAGAGAGCAGAGATGCTATTGGGTGGAATGTGACCAAATCACAGCTCAGCGTGTTTGTGTCTCCATGAAAACGTAGGAACTGTAGTGTGCTTATTAGGTACCAAGATGTATTTCTACGTTGCCGAACGTTACCACATTACAATTAATTCTCTAATTTACATATGTGATTAACGCTAATACGTCAATATTTAAAAAAATTTAAATACCAGAATAGATTTTGTATATATTGTATGTAGTAACAAAGTCATGAGAGGCCGATAAATTAATAGGAATGACATGAAGCTAAATAATAATTATTAGATTTTTCAATAGTAAGACTGGAATTATTGTTCATGTATCAATTTCCCTCCACTCTAAATCAGTGTATAAATTTGTCTATGGATACCTTTAAATAACTTTAGTGTTATTTTTCAACACTTTTAATACACTTTAGTGCTACTCATATCTGTAAATCACTGTATTGTTATCTGTGGATACCTACAAATCACTGTAATATGGTTTATTAATGTAATGATGTTTATTAAAATCAGGGTATTGTTCTCTGTGGAAACCTTTATGTAGTTACTAGTCAAATAAATGTGTCTCCGAAGTTTAAAAAACTGCAAACTTATTTGAGTCACAGTATATATTTTCTTCCTCATTTCCCTGTAGTACGTACGTGTCATCATGTTACATATAACTAAGTCATATCAACACCTATTCTCAGAGTTCCAAATCCTTTCATATATATTCAGTTATTGATTTTACACTTCATTCTTTCACTGCTATTATAATAGATTTCTCGTCAATTACCAATTGAAGGGCAAATACCGAATCTATCTAATAGTTTGGTAATTATCCGTTGAAATACCAAATGAAGGATATATATATGTACCACTTTAACCCTTTTCTCATCATTAATTACCAGTAATCATCCACCATTCGACGATAAACTGAATGTTTATTCACAAACGCTGAAAAATATCATTTACCCTATTTGTCATTTAGTTACTCACCTACTTATTCTCAGCTCAGTAAGAAGATTCATTATTAGTCTATGAATAAATCAGCAAAGCAAAATAAGGAGTCATTAATCTCTAACAGGATGCCCTGACAGTAACTCCTACAAAGATGATGTAAGTGTCAGTAAAGAGAATATATCACAATATACTGAGATAATTAATTGGAATAGAAGGAGATATATGTATAGACATATTTCAACATTGTATATTAGTGAATATTTATATTGTACTCATGGGTGAACTCTGCTTTCAAATTGAACGTGCGTTTCTCACAACAATACTTAAAATAAACTATATAAAAACTACTTTAGCTATGAAAATCAGAGTTAATAATTAAAGAAACTTACGTAAACAAAAATATTTATGTTAACACAAAGAAGATATGTTACAAATAAAAAAAATATGATAACAATAAAAGCTTTGTTAACAAAAGAACTCCATATTAATAATAAAAAATAATATTAGAAATACTATGTTAACAATAAAATTTCTATAGTAAAATTAAAAAAAAAATTAATTTTAACAATTTATAAAACAACTATAACAATTTAAATATTATGTTATCAATTAAAATTGTTATCAATAAAAAAGTCTATCCTAATGCTAACAATGAAAAAATTATATTAACTATTAAAGAATTATGTTAGAAATAACAAAAATTCATAAACAATAAAAAAGAAAATGTTAACAATGCAGGAAAGTTACAATAAACGAGATATGTAAATTGAATGCGACATAAATTAAATCTTAGTTCTCGCTATTATTTCAAATGAAATGTTTTTTTTTCCTTTAACTACTTCCATATAATTTGTATTTATAAATTTTAGATATACCAGTAGTGGATGCATAGCAATTATTTCCATCGTTCATTATTCTACACCCCCGCTCTGTAGCGCTATTATATATCAATTGAAATGAGTGAGTTTGTGATGCTAATGGTGAAACTATATTCTGAAACTATATAATAATAATGTGAATATGTACTTCAACTTGCCAAATTATATATAAGTTCTACGGACAGAACTGATATAATGATAGGAACTTCAGTACAGACATCATAGTTATTAATTATACAACTCTACATATATTATACTCTATATACTGCAGTGATGGTTTTAACCTGTTATTTGCCTTTTTATATCATATTTTATTTTCATGTAACTAGTTTTCAAATGAAAAAGTCTGTAAAGTTATTTACTGAGTATAATATTTTATATCATTGGTATCGTTACTGCTCATATGATTATATTCAGCTTTTTCCGCGGTGTAAAAAATGCTAGTGTCAACCGGGCCTTAACCATGCAACGAACATGCGAAGAACGAATATTCAGAGTGAAAACATCAATGTGATCAAAATGTAACTGAAGTTTTTTTATTTCCAAATAGTGTCCAAGGAAGGAGTGTAAATACCCTGAATTGAAATGTCTACTATTATCATTTTTTTTCCTTATTTATTCGCTTCCTTTTAGTAAGTAAAATCACAGTGTTAGATCTAAGAAAAACCTTCGCGCAATGTCCGAAATAATCACCCTCACTCATTGCTTACCTTTTTCTTAACTGTGTCCATCAGTTCAAAATTGTTTTTACCATTTACCTCGTTGCGTGCGGGAGTCAAAACTGGGTTTCCACTACATTGCGGGAGTTTAAAAGTTCCACCACATCTGTACTAGTAACGCAATTAAGCTGATATTTTGTGTGGTTCATATTCATGGTTAGTACTACCAATTACAGAAATAAAATAGCGTGCCCACCGGTGGGCAATTCGCAATGCAAAGCTCCTTGCTCTACTGCATTGCGGAGTGCCCACCCGTGGTCACTGCTTGACATAAAAAAACGGCACGTTTTAGCCTTTTTTTCAATAATTCAAGATAGTAGATAAATATTTATTGTTTCTCGGTGATAAAAATGAAAATATAATCATAAAAATATTAATATATGTTGGCTGCTAAATTTTATGATCTATTAGTCGCATTCTCGTAAGGACGCATCTTACTTACCATTTCATTTTTTTATGGTTTATAAAGAAATTTCGATAATCCAAATGAATTCTTATTTTCTTGTGATGTTCTGAATGATACTAGTTAAGAATAATGCATTTATAAATGTGTCGCAAAATATGTTAGATGCATTCACAAAATGAGTGAGCCAAAAAGTTACAAACTCTAATCAGAAAGCTATATGACCTGCCTGGCATGGGCACCCATACTATTATATGCCGTATTTCAATATGGAGCATAAATTATTAATCAATTAATTCAAAATTCTAACTATTAAACGAAAGTTATTCGTTGAAAAAATTCGTTTGATATATATCTGGTAGCTGCATATATAAATGAAAGGTTTTACAGACATGAAATTGTATTTCTCGTATTTTTCGCTTTATATGGTCTAATAATTGTCTAAAAAATGATTTGTTGCTTAGAGAATTGATCTCCTATAATAAAGCAATAAGAAGTATCGTTTTATTCCTAAAAATTATTTTTATTTTCCCAATTTTCATGCAAATTATTATAGGTAGTGCCAAAATTATTGAATTGCCATATTTCCTGATTAATGATCATGATTACTTTCATTCACTTGTAAACTCAATACATATTAAAAAATAAAAGAAAAAATTATATAATTTTCCCGTTTATATAATTTTTTTTGAAGATAATCAATTTTTTTTAATGACCCACCGGTGGGTCAGCCGCACTGTACTAGAAGCGGCAGTGACCCACCGGTGGGTCACACTTCACGCAACGTGTTAATAGTACAAAAAGAGGCGGTGAAAAAGAGACAAAAATACAGTTTTTTCGTCCAATAGTCAGTTAACGATTTACAAGTATTTGAAAAAGTAGAAACATTTTTGTGGCCCATACTGTATAATGTATATAATCAGAGACTTCTGTTCAAATTTACGAAAAATTAAATTACTAAATCTTCATTTTCTCAAAAAACTAAGACCTAACTTGAAAAAAAAATTATACGAGAAAAACTGTATTTTTTTCAAAAGCTACACATACTTTGCTAAATTTCAGAATAACTTATAAATTCCCCTCATAATATGTGCCTCCTCTAGATGTTAATGTTATATTTCTTCCTCGAAAATCCAATAGTGTTGATTTCCGTGGAGAATTGAAGCGTTATTTTGTGAGGCCCAGAGAGGTTATTAATTCAGATATAATACGACACACTGATACATTGATATTGCAATACACTGATATTGCAATATCTGACAACATGATACACTGATATTATATTATTTTTCTTATACTTATTTCACATTCGTACATTTAACTCATAAAGAAGTTTATCTTTCCGTTCCTGTCTCTGCATTTTAATGAAGGAATTCGACCAACAAAACTGGAACAAGAAATAAATAGTGAAAATCCAGTGTTCAGTTAACAATAAATTGACTCTTCGATCCCAACAATGAACTTTAGAGGTATGATTCCTTTTCCTCTAGCAAATAAAAGAAGAGGGAAGACAGAACAAAAACATCGAAACTCTGTTGAGGCACGGATTCCTTTAAGAATTCTTTTGCTGAAATAAAAGAGAATTGTCCCGTGAAATTTACAGTTGAATAAATTGTTGTTGTTGTCCAATTCTCACACAGTCAATATCAAAAGGTGTTCAGCATATATTACTTCATGAGAGTACGATATCCAATGAAATCAGTTTATTGTTTATATTTTTACACACATATTGACGGGCAAACAATGTGAAGCTATAACCTATATGATGCAGTCCAAAATATTTATAAAATACTGATAAGTTATATTCAATAGAGATATATTTTGATACACGAATAAAGAGCCAAACCTCAATGAAATTTAATGCAGCTATGATAATAAGTTCTTAAGTTAAAACTACTTTTTAAATCAAAATTGCAGTTAATGGAAGGTTAGTTCAATGAGTTTTTAATATCTAGAAAATATTCAACATCACCCATTAATGATTAAAGCATTGGTAATAATATTAATATTTTAATAATAATTAATTTTCTTCTATAATCAAATACCATTCACCAATGATTTACCGCTCATAAAATGTTTACAACTTTATAATATGTTTTTTTCTGATCGCACTTCATTTAGTTAACATTTCTGATATTGACTAACAATGACTGAATTTAATAAAAAAAAACGAACTACATAGAATTTAAGAGTATTATATTATTTTAGTACATTTCAATCTGTATAATTATATGAGGTTTCGAAATAGACAGCGAAAAAGAGACAAATAACACTTTATTCTTATAGATAAATATCTTTTAATAGTTTCTCTCTTCATCGATAGCAACTTTCCAAACTTTGTTTCAAACAGCTAATGGCGAAATGAACCGGAAAACGAATCAAGTTGAGATCATAGTTCATCCTAAGCATTAAATACAATTTCTTCCAAAAGAGTAGACAAATACAAGAATTTGTCCTGTCTGGTGAAAACTGTGAATACAGTTCCTCAAAAAAAGAATTCTATTTATTATTATTGATGGAGATCGGCATTTAAATGATTGAATTTGTGGAACTACTAGCTGGGCAAAATCACAACATGTAAACCACACGCGTATAAAATTTACGGTCGTATTTAAGTTGAGAATATTTAGTTATTATTTTTTGAGAAAAGAAGAAATTTCAATGATAATAAATGGAAAAAAAGATCTATGATGAGACAGTTAAAGTCGTTCTAATTTTCCAGAACCCTTCAAAAATGATTATCACAACTATTTTTTTTAATATCTGATGCCTATGCTCACAATTTCAGTTTTATTTTTTAGTTTGTAGATAATCATTGCAAATAACTAATAAAAAATATATTTTTCACTTTTTGATTCACTATGAATTCTCATTTCTACTTATGTAAATAAACATATTTCTTAAATGTTT
This sequence comes from Caprella mutica, assembly GCA_947561585.1. Lineage (NCBI taxonomy): Eukaryota > Metazoa > Arthropoda > Malacostraca > Amphipoda > Caprellidae > Caprella > Caprella mutica. Next base: position 7,564 of record CANNZV010001825.1, on the reverse strand, counting down.
CAATTAATTATTCAATATTTGCATATGTGTGTTCAATGGAATTCACTGTACGTGATGCTTTTACTTCACAATTAAGTCGTCGCACTCTGTATTTTGATCTCCTGAGGTATAACGAAGGCCATCATTCAATTTAAAGGCAGAACTCTTCAGTGTAATGTGGATTAGATCTGATGAACAGGTATCGAGTAATATTCATATAAGAAGTAAAATAAACTGCCGAATAATTTTACTTCATGTTACATAACATTGACAATGAGAACTTCATATAATCCTTATCGAATAATTAATAATTAAAATAAAAACAGTTTATTGTAAAGAGACGATATATCAATAAAGTAATGAGTATATAATATTTAGCAATCATCTGACAATTCATATTATAATTATTAAGAGATAGATATGAGCTGTACGACTTATATCCCTGTATATTACCTGAGTGTCGATTAATCTACCTGATGAAGTGATTAGTCAGTCTTATACCGTAGAGCTAATTTGATGGGAATTATTGTGCAGGATTATATTGAATTTACATTGTCATTATTGTACTGGAATAACTGAATTGAAATAAATAAATATATATTATATACAATCCTTTGATTCTGTCCTAGAAGAATGACTTGAATTTATAATATCTCCAGAATATATCATTTATGGATGAAAATGGACATACCATTTGAGTTTAAATTATCTTCCTTTAGGTCTTATAGATAACTTTATTAGAAACAACCAATTGAAGCCATTTAAATTTGTATTCTCATTAGATTGGGGAAAAACTCCTAAAAACCTGTAAAATTGTTCCTATAGTGGTGAAGTTTTTTCTTGAAAATGTTTACGTCTAACGTGTCAAATTTAAAAGATTAATATTCAAATCACTACATATGACAGTATTAAAAGATTGTTATTAAAAATTGCAAACAGACGGTAGAATTGAGTCACATAGATAATCGTTAAAATTAGTACTTAGTGTTCTTACTTTATTTTTTCCAAATTCATGATTGGAAGTTAATAAATCATCAATGCTAAAATATAGAAAATTCTAGATGAAATATATGGAATAAACTATATTAATTATCAACATAAATATGAAATAAATCTAAAATACATATAAATATATAATACAACTAAATATATAGAAAGTATACATATGAAATTATGAATTCCCCAACTTAAAAATAATTATCTACATACAAGTGGAATAATATTTTGTAGACTTGCTTCAATTATCTTAACATCTTTATTCTTGCTAACAATTTGCTACTTAGGTAAAGAGTTCCACAATAGTTAAATTAACTCGTGCATAATTTCACACTCTGTATGCAATGGCTCTATTACTTCAGTTTGTTTATATTACGTTAATATAGTTCAAGATGCGGTTCAATTAACTTAACTGTCTTCTAAGTTTTTTAATGTGTTACTATGACGTCATAATAGCAAGAGAATATTCTTTATGATAGGATAGTATCTTCGGGAAAACAACGGAATAGTGAATTAGTTTTGAATTAAAGCAAATATTTCAAGTTTTTCGCCTAGAGTGAGATTCCAATTGAAATATTCAAGGTTTTCATGGAGGATTTTTATGAATAGTCACTTTGAAATAGCTAATAATATTCAAAACACTGAATGTAGATGAAATACACGTACCTACTGATAGTTTTGCTAGGCTCTCTTAGGAAAAATATCATCTTGAACTATACATTTTTATAGCAGTAGGCTATTGATATTAAATATCTTTCAATTATTCAAACAATCTAAACAGGAGAAATTCCTCCTGCATTGAAGTTTAGAAGTGCCAAATTCAGTCGACGAAGGACAGATTATCAACGATTAGGCACAGCTCGAATAGGATCAATGATTTGAGCGACGGAACAGAGATATGAGGCTTTGGTATTGAAAATTAATATTTCATATAGCCAATCAACCATAAAATAAGACAAGTTAGGGATCTTTGAACCAATGTATTGTAACTGAAGGTGGTAAAATTATGATAAAATATTATGAATCATTAGATGTGAATTTACTGTTATTAGTAATATTAAAACCAATTGAGGTAAAAAAAAGATTGTTATCGGAATGTGTGACATTTTTAATTTAAATAAGAAAAGTTGAAAAAATCTCAATATGTAAAGTTAATTAATAGAAAATAATTTATGATTAGAAAAGTTCTACTTCGCTCCTCATCTGAAATATAAATTATCAATTACGAGGAATATAAAATGATGGAGAGTATGCCTTATATAAATCATATAATTATATTTGAGAATGCATCCTCATACTACAATAAAAGTTGAAGAAAAAATATCAAAGCATATTTAGACTAAATTTGTATTTCAAATTTCGTCATTGAAATGTATTAACTGGTCAAAATGTCTTAATTTTTTTACTATTTAAATATATCTAGAAAAAAAATGATGTAGAAAAAGAGGAAAGATTTGGTCCTCCTCTTAACTCTTTATAGTTCAGCAAACAACTTTTCATACATAATTTAATTGATAAAAGATTAATCTTATATCGTACCTTCACCATGTCCTTTTCTCATGGTATCTATTCTAACATTCTTTCTTTCACAAAATACTTATGAATCATTATATCAAGTCAGAATGAGGTCACGTCAAATTTCTTCCCTTTTTCGGTGTCGCAATCCGCCTTCCTTCTATTTGCAAACTAAGATGGACAGGTAACTACTGTCATTAAAACAAATGGATAAGAGCGAACACAGTACCACTAAAGACTATTGCGAGACTCCGAACAACATCAGCATTGTGGAACAGCTTGCTTCAAGAGATTGGGATGATACCTCCAAAGGGGAGGAATTAAAACATTAAATGAATATTATTATTGGACTATTTTCAAACTAGCGTGTAGAACAAATTATTTAACCTTCTCATTGTGAGGACGATTGAATGATACTATACGCTGATGTGATTGCAACTGTACGAAATGAAGTGAATTAATTTGAAGATTATTATATTTTTTGTGATTTATTAACTTCGTTAATCCTTAATATATTAATTCAATAATTATGCCTCTAAGTCACTATCAATGAGTAAAACTAACATTTTTACTTACATGGATTAGAAATATATCATTTGTGGACCTATTTTCCAATATTGAATTCTATACCCTTCTCGTTATTACCAATAGTTGAGAAATATCTATTTTCTTTGTTTGGTTGGTGTGAATATTCCTTTTTGGTATACCATTACTCCCTTCAAATTAATGCTCTAACATTTTATATAATAAATGAACATGTTTTAATATTTTTCTGAATAAAGATATTTACTTTAATTTTCAGAACGAGAGTTATAATTCAATCTTTCTGGTTTGTATCAAATTATAAACATAATAAATCATTGTGTCTTCAAAAACCTTTAATCGTCGTGCTTGTCACATGGTAAATTCACGGATCATTTTGCTATCAAAGGAAGAATAGTTTACAATAAATAAAATTCATTGAAATTCTGTGTGTACTATTGCGAGCTTTTGTTGCATTTATTCCACAGACAAGATCGATTCCTTGCTGGGATATCCTGTCAAAATCCTAGGAATAAATCCTTTTTGCCCAGGTTAATCACTGCAATTAAGTTAATTGTTTTTTTGAAATTAACAGCTGAATAGTCTCTTTTGAATTGATATCTAAACAAAATAATCCAATTTTCCTCTCTGTATTATATAATGCAAAATAAATAAATAATCATTAGGACTGAAAGCTCTTCATATCTGCTTGTCTCCCATTCATTGTATAATGAAATTGGTACCATTTTAATGACCAAATCAATCCACTAATAAAATGACCTCGTTAAATAGAGCTCATCACGCTATAGTCAATGACGATACAGCTCATCAAATAGAATTAATCCTCATCAATAAAATAGTTTCAAATCACAGATTAAAAACATGTGTCATTTATAACCAGTGCTAGTTCTGCCTCGCGGTGGCTGAAGCATATTGGAATTGCTGCTTGTGACAGCAACGAATTAGTGTGGATTCACCATTATTTTGCTCGGTATGGTGACTTCAAAAGTCAGGTTGCAAATCTAGTTGAATTATTTCGTATATTTCATACAAATTTAGAAACTATTATTATATAATATTTGATTGTGAATGACGATGTTAATTTCGTTTAAGGAGAAATGACAAGCTCAATCTTAATACTTTTGGAACAAATAAGCGACTAGGCAATTATTGTTATTTAAACGTAAATTATTCTGAGTGTATGATTTTTTATTGTATTTTATATGCATGATTAATAGTAAAGCAATATATAATTAATTGATTAAATATACTATTATAATTGATTACTAGTTAAACTTCGAAATAATTAAACAGCTTCGACCATTTTTGTATACTTATATAAAAAGAAAGCTAAATACGATAAAGAAATAATCTAACATTGTGGGAGTTTTTCTTTGGCATATCGATTAAATAGATATCTACCACCAAACCATTTCCTCACCATTAATCAACATCAAAAGTAAAATCTATAATAGGCGATAGATAGAGCCTTTACCAACAAATAGATTATCTGCTTCATTTTCCATTCAAAAAATTCCCAATCAGTCTGTTTTTTTTTCACAAGTTAGCAGACGAAATATTCTTTTCAGATGTCAATACTTATATAGTTCTTCCATTCAATTAATAACATTACAGATTTTGTGCTGTTATATAATTTCATCAGGTATAATCCTTTTACGATCAATTACTTGCTGGCTATGGAATCGTAAACCAAGTTCAAGATTACTATGGGTGATAAATACTTCATTTATGAGAAGACCTGTCAGCAGGGAGGCTCAAACTCTCCTCTTGCCTAACTAATGATGCTCATAAAATAGCATTATAGCTCTATGACGTCACTCTTGTACTCATATAATAGGTAGCATCAAATGACAAAGTTATCTCCATTATTATTAATCTGCTCGAGTGATAAAGAAAAGAATGCGAATAAAAATAGTTTATAATTCTATTTTTCGGTAGTAAATACCATTTGGTCAAGAATGATATCAATTATATAGTGTTCAATACCATATTATTAGAATTTTATCATGATCATACCATTATAAAAATAGTTTGTTAATAAGTCAATTATCTCCATATACAAAAATCAATAAATGAATGAACTATTTCAAGAATTATACTTTTCCATAATACTATTTGAATAACATATTTTACCTCATTCAATAATAATATATTATTTTTCAATTGTCCTCACAATGAGAAGGTTAGTTACTTTGTTCTACACGCTAGTTTGAAAATAGTCCAATAATAATATTCATTTAGTGTTTTAATTACTCCCCTCTGGAGGTATCATCCCAATCTCTTGAAGCAATCTGTTCCACACTGCGGATGTTGTTTGGAGTCTCTCAATGGTCTTTCGTGGTACTGTGTTTGCTCTTATCCATTTGTTTTAAGGACAGTAGCGGTATGGGCAATTCAGACTGGAAACAAATAGAAGGCGCATTGCGATACCGAAAAAGGTGTAGAAAAAAAGGTATATTAATTTACAAAATACTCATTCAAAAATATGTACTTTGTGGTAAAAAGGACGTTAGATACCAGAGATGAAGATATCGCTAGGACAGTTTTTCACATTTATCACCATTTAAATCTTGACATGGTTAACGATTATATAGCAAGTAAATGATTTTTTATAGTTAAAAACCCGTTTCATCGAAAACCATTTCGCCGAAAGACACTCTCGCTGAAAATCTGACAATTTTACTGCAAAAAAGTGATACTTATTTTACAGTAGAAAACAGTAAATTACACAATTTGTCACTATGAAACCCAGTGAGGGGGGGAGGGGGGGGGGGCACTTATCCTGAACCTAACCTTAGGTGCACTATATCTTTTCATATTTATAACCTAAAATATTTTTAAATATTTTTGGCTAAAGTATGGTTCTGCAAAATGGTTTTTTTGCGAAAGGACCGGTCACCAATGCCAGATACTCAGAAAAAATACGTTTCAGAACAGGTCTTAATGTGTTAAAGCTAACATTATATAATCAAATATTCAGTACTTCAAATAGAGGATCGCAATCAATTAGAAATAAATCTGCAATACAAACAATTATGTTCACTTCTAGCTCAAAACGATGTGACTCAATACCGAATAGTTAACCTGCAGTTAGGCTACTGGGAGGTACGGAAAGACTACGGGAAGATCTTGGACGTTATTGACGGTTCTAATAAATTGTTAGCACCGTCGTGAGCCATTTTAACCCATTGCCAACCTAAATGTTCCAATTCGGTGCTTCCTAGTAATCTGCTTCCTAGTAATCATGCAGTCTCATCATATAGAGATTGCATTGCAGCTTGATAACCTGCATGTCAGTTTATTTCAATATCTTTTCGATATGTTATTGCTACATATCGAAATACTGCTGTATTATTGCTACATATCGAAATACTGCTGTATTATTACTACATATCGAAATACTGCTGTATTATTGATACAGTATTATTATGATTTTAAAAAAAGTTATTAACTATGTAATAATCATTCCAAAACTATATGAATAACCATCATATAATAGTATTACTAGTAACTACATTAATTTCATTTCAAGACAATTCTATTTTTATTTCACTTAAATTTCAGATCAAATATACATTTGGCAATATAACAAATCACATAATTTACTTTATTAGGATGTTTTCCCTATACTACATTTAAAAGCAATGATAGAAATAACTACAGCTGCATTAACGCTGGGAATTGCTAGCCCAATCCATGTGTTGAATTTACCTATTACGTGGATTGTTGGCTGCTTAGCAGCCTGTGTGAGGCATCCAGGATGCGGCGGAATCGTCCAGCATCCTTTGAATGTGAGTTTTTTTATTCAGAAAAAAAATAGGGTTGAAATTCTGTCAGTTGTTCCAATTGACTAATAGTTTTGCTGATATATTATAACTATTATTGATATTTATTGCAGGAGAAAATAGAGATAACTGGCCAGAAATAATCCAATTTAAGTAAAAATAATTGGCCAGAAATGATTCAATTCAATTGTAGAAAATTGGTCAGAGATGATCAAAATAAAATTAACGGACCCGAAAAACTGCGACTCTCTTTCGGTTTTCACATATTTCCTTTACTTATTGCAAATATAAAACCTAATAAATGATTATATAAACCTAATAAATAAAAATTGTAAGAATGGTGACGGGCAATTAATGAAGTATATTATATCTCTCCCGATGAGCGTAACTATATTGAAAGCTGTGGTTGAAACTGCAGTTTTCATCTGTCAAATTGAAAATACAGGGTGTCCCAGAAGTAACTGACCCTTTTAATTTTCTAATTAAACAAAAACTAAGGAGGCCAGGTTGTTAAAATAGGTTTCAAATCAAAGAAAAACATTTTCATGGTTTATTAAGACTATTTTTTGAAAACAATATCTTTTAGATGATGACCACTGACGCTTCGACAACTTTGCGCTCTTTTCACTGTGTTTTGCATGACCATCCTCAGCGTATCAGGCGAAATTCGAACAATTTGATGAGTAATGTTGTCCTTGAGTTCCTGCAAATTTGATGGATTTGTCACGTAGACTTTTGACTTAAGG
>CANNZV010001824.1:0-127716 GCA_947561585.1 Caprella mutica | reverse complement strand
GAAAAGAGTCACTGTGATGATGTACTATCAGAGAAAAGAGTCACTGTGATGATGTACTATCAGAGAAAAGAGTCACTGTGATGATGTACTATCAGAGAAAAGAGTCACTGTGATGATGTACTATCAGAGAAAAGAGTCACTGTGATGATGTACTATCAGAGAAAAGAGTCACTGTGATGATGTACTATCGGAGAAAAGAGTCACTGTGATGATGTACTATCAGAGAAAAGAGTCACTGTGATGATGTACTATCAGAGAAAAGAGTCACTGTGATGATGTACTGTCAGAGAAAAGAGTCACTGTGATGATGTACTGTCAGAGAAAAGAGTCACTGTGATGATGTACTATCAGAGAAAAGAATCACTGTGATGATGTACTATCAGAGAAATGAGTCACTGTGATGATGTACTATCAGAGAAAAGAATCACTGTGATGATGTACTATCAGAGAAAAGAGTCACTGTGATGATGTACTATCAGAGAAAAGAGTCACTGTGATTATGTACTATCAGAAAAAAGAGTCACTGTGATGATGTACTATCAGAGAAAAGAGTCACTGTGATGCTGTACTATCAGAGAAAAGAGTCACTGTGATGATGTACTGTCAGAGAAAAGAGTCACTGTGATGATGTACTGTCAGAGAAAAGAGTCACTGTGATGATGTACTATCAGAGAAAAGAGTCACTGTGATGATGTACTATCAGAGAAAAGAATTACTGTGATGATGTACTATCAGAGAAAAGAGTCACTGTGATGATGTACTATCAGAGAAAAGAGTCACTGTGATGATGTACTATCAGAGAAAAGAGTCACTGTGATGATGTACTATGAGAGAAAAGAGTCACTGTGATGATGTACTATGAGAGAAAAGAGTCACTGTGATGATGTACTATCAGAGAAAAGAGTCACTGTGATGATGTACTATGAGAGAAAAGAGTCACTGTGATGATGTACTATCAGAGAAAAGAGTCACTGTGATGATGTACTATCAGAGAAAAGAGTCACTGTGATGTTGTACTATCAGAGAAAAGAGTCACTGTGATGATGTACTATCAGAGAAAAGAGTCACTGTGATGTTGTACTATGAGAGAAAAGAGTCACTGTGATGATGTACTATCAGAGAAAAGAGTCACTGTGATGATGTACTATCAGAGAAAAGAGTCACTGTGATGATGTACTATCAGAGAAAAGAGTCACTGTGATGATGTACTAACAGAGAAAAGAGTCACTGTGATGATGTACTATCAGAGAAAAGAGTCACTGTGATGATGTACTATCAGAGAAAAGAGTCACTGTGATGATGTACTATGAGAGAAAAGAGTCACTGTGATGATGTACTATGAGAGAAAAGAGTCACTGTGATGATGTACTATCAGAGAAAAGAGTCACTGTGATGATGTACTATCAGAGAAAAGAGTCACTGTGATGATGTACTATCAGAGAAAAGAGTCACTGTGATGATGTACTATCAGAGAAAAGAGTCACTGTGATGATGTACTATCAGAGAAAAGAGTCACTGTGATGATGTACTATCAGAGAAAAGAGTCACTGTGATGATGTACTATCAGAGAAAAGAGTCACTGTGATGATGTACTGTCAGAGAAAAGAGTCACTGTGATGATGTACTATCAGAGAAAAGAGTCACTGTGATGATGTACTATCAGAGAAAAGAGTCACTGTGATGATGTACTATCAGAGAAAAGAGTCACTGTGATGATGTACTATCAGAGAAAAGAGTCACTGTGATGATGTACTGTCAGAGAAAAGAGTCACTGTGATGATGTACTATCAGAGAAAAGAGTCACTGTGATGATGTACTATCAGAGAAAAGAGTCACTGTGATGATGTACTATCAGAGAAAAGAGTCACTGTGATGATGTACTATCGGAGAAAAGAGTCACTGTGATGATGTACTATCAGAGAAAAGAGTCACTGTGATGATGTACTATCAGAGAAAAGAGTCACTGTGATGATGTACTATCAGAGAAAAGAGTCACTGTGATGATGTACTATCAGAGAAAAGAGTCACTGTGATGATGTACTATCAGAGAAAAGAGTCACTGTGATGATGTACTATCAGAGAAAAGAGTCACTGTGATGATGTACTATCAGAGAAAAGAGTCACTGTGATGATGTACTATCAGAGAAAAGAGTCACTGTGATGATGTACTATCGGAGAAAAGAGTCACTGTGATGATGTACTATCAGAGAAAAGAGTCACTGTGATGATGTACTATCAGAGAAAAGAGTCACTGTGATGATGTACTGTCAGAGAAAAGAGTCACTGTGATGATGTACTGTCAGAGAAAAGAGTCACTGTGATGATGTACTATCAGAGAAAAGAATCACTGTGATGATGTACTATCAGAGAAATGAGTCACTGTGATGATGTACTATCAGAGAAAAGAATCACTGTGATGATGTACTATCAGAGAAAAGAGTCACTGTGATGATGTACTATCAGAGAAAAGAGTCACTGTGATTATGTACTATCAGAAAAAAGAGTCACTGTGATGATGTACTATCAGAGAAAAGAGTCACTGTGATGCTGTACTATCAGAGAAAAGAGTCACTGTGATGATGTACTGTCAGAGAAAAGAGTCACTGTGATGATGTACTGTCAGAGAAAAGAGTCACTGTGATGATGTACTATCAGAGAAAAGAGTCACTGTGATGATGTACTATCAGAGAAAAGAATTACTGTGATGATGTACTATCAGAGAAAAGAGTCACTGTGATGATGTACTATCAGAGAAAAGAGTCACTGTGATGATGTACTATCAGAGAAAAGAATTACTGTGATGATGTACTATCAGAGAAAAGAGTCACTGTGATAATGTAATATCAGAGAAAAGAGTCACTGTTGTGATGTACTACCAGAGAAAAGAGTCACTGTGATGATGTACCATCAGAGAAAAGATTCACTGTGATGATGTACTATCAGAGAAAAGAGTCACTGTGATGATGTACTATCAGAGAAAAGAGTCACTGTGATGATGTACTATCAGAGAAAAGAGTCACTGTGATGATGTACTATCAGAGAAAAGAGTCACTATGATGATGTACTATCAGAGAAAAGAGTCACTGTGATGATGTACTATCAGAGAAAAGAGTCACTGTGATGATGTACTATCAGAGAAAAGAGTCACTGCGATGATGTACTATCAGAGAAAAGAGTCACTGTGATGATATTAATTTCAAATATCACAGTTTTATAATTTCCTATCATTTTCTAATCGTACATATTTTTCGTCATTTACCAGACCAATTTTTTAATATCTACAAGCATTACAATGGGTAAAGCTTTTCTCCACATATGATAGATTAGTAAATGGTGAAAAAATCTCTACATTTTCACTTATTTTACTGTATCCGATTATTTGTAAATAATAACGAAACTGACAAAATATAAGATAATCACATACCTATGCCAATTATTTGTGCTCTCCCAGATAGCAAACTTATATCGTTAAAGGGGCAGTTCAGTCAAAATCAAACTATCGCCAAATTGGTCCTAAATCGATTTAGTATATTTATTTATGTAACATTAGAATATTCGTTAATTTTAGAAATATTTATATAAAAAGTATATTGTAAATTAGTGGCGCCATCTGTGGACTGCGTTGGACCGCGTAACTAAACATTGTAGTACGTAAACAAAATTATAGCCAGTCCCAGACTTGAATCGGTTATTAACTTATGAAAATGGTGAAAAGAATTTGTGAAATTGAAAACTGTCCTTCGAGTCAATTAGATTTAGTTTTGAAAAGAAAACCATCTCTTCATAAATTACCTGTTAATACTGTTAATAGAAAAATTGTTCACATGTTATCAGCTGTGAAATGTAAACAAATAGTACAGAGTGGTGGCGGCGCCATCTGTAGGAGGACGAAGGAACTAAATCGAATTTATAGAATATGATATATATAGCTTATTATATTTTTTTCAACCGTTTAATTCTACAAGAATGCTTTATTCTTACTAAGTGATCGTTCAACATTAATATTATGAAAACAAAAATTGACTGAACTGCCCCTTTAAGCTCTGTTCTCTGGCTTTAGAATTTCTAGTAATTTATTATTGTATTGAATGAGTTTCTTACATTATTTTGATTATTTTCTCAAGTCATCCTAGTAATACTTAGGCCTAAGCTTCTGAGTCTGACCACATTAATTTAATGACTGGGCTTCAAAACATCAGCAACCAATTGGTTATGGGCACCTGTCCGACCACCCGTGAACTAAAACAGATGGATTCAATAGCAGTAATTATAGTTATCCTTTCCCAAAAAATAAAATGCACGAAAATAATCTTTTTATCGTTATTATTCAGTTCGTAATGATTTAAAAAAATATAAATCATAACAATTTCGTTTGTGCATAATTTTCAAAAGGGTCATTATACGGATATCACCTATTTAAATAATTAATAATTGCTATCAGTTGTCTCAAGTAATTGCTCCGAAATAAACAAAATCATTCTTATCCACAATTTAAATAAAAATAGCCTCAAAAAGAGAAATTTCGCTTGAAACTTAAGTCTAAGTACTTATTTATTCAGGCCTCATTTAAATTATTCCAAATCATCTCTGTAACTTTTGGCTTTTTTTCTCGTTCATTTTGTTTCTCAATGAATTCCCCTGTCATTGCTCACAAACACTCAAACAATTTGGCAAACAAAGTCAAACAATTTGGGGAAACAGAGAAGCTTCCTAATAGACTTTGCAAACATTATTCTTTTGTGAGAGATAATAAATCTTGGCAGTGTTTGTAACCAGATTCATTGCAATGGTGCTAACTAAATTTCACCTCTGCTCGGAAATGGTGGAAGGAATCTAAACTAATACATATAGTGATAGAAAATGCAGAAATAGTTCGAAAAATATGAAACTTGAAGTAAGAATATTGGAATAAATAAATCTTAACGGATTTATATTATTTACAACAAATATAAAGACAACTGTTGATAATACATTTTTTGTACTAAATCCCATATCTAAATAAGAAAGTAAATAAAAAAGTGTAAGATTTAGTAGGAAACTTTTAAAATAATTCTGAAATAAATCAGGAATTGTATAGTATTTCAGTATCATATTAGCCAAAATTTTAATGAATGTTTCGCATCATGTAACATGTCTAATTGTCTATCTCTATCGTATTACCAAATCGTCCAATTAGGAGTGTTCTTCATCTCTAGTCATCACATTCAGACCAGTGATGAAATAGGCAGTATATGAAACACAGAATATTCAGCTACCGTCAAACCTGACTCGTTCAGAGATAAGAAATTTAATACTTTCCCCAACAGTTCCCCTTCTATCTCCCAACTTTTGACGTAAAAATGAGCTACGGTTTGCAAAGACATCGCCCAAAAATGATGGATTTGCATCTTATGCATCACCAGAGTTAAGGAAATTCGGTTTGATGCCGTATATTTTCGACGCATTTTTTACCTACAGTTTCATTAGTGAAGTGAATTGAAGAGAATTAGGTAATTAGCCAATAATTTCAGCTTCGAGTGAGTAACTTTTCGAGTTGAAATTATTAACATTTTATTAATAACAATTTATTAATCTGTGTCTGAGATGAATAGGTTTGTGATCAATCATCAATAATTTACTTTCAATATTAACGTAATATTTCGATAATTTAAAGGATACAAATCCCTTTATTTCAATGTTTTCAAAGCGTTATTTTATATATTTTTCAAATCAATTCGTTATCCAGACGTTCCAATAACATACAGAGTTGTTTTTGAATTTCATTCTCATCTCCCCCATCCGAAACTTTTCCTCGGTTCGACTTTTGCTCCATTACCAGCGTTCTTTTATACCATTTTTCTGCAGCGGTTATACAAACTGATGTCCTATTCTATCTACCGCCCACAGAATGTTATAACAAGAGGATTTTCAACTCTAATTGCCGACCAGAGGATACGAGAAAACGATTTAATTGGAGATTTGATATCCCAGCTTCTCTGCCATAACAATAGCTCTGTACGTAATACTCCACACCGGTTTAAATGATAGAGCTGTTAAATGAACTAACATATAAATACATGGTAAAGTGAGAGAAAGATTTTCGTGACACAGAGTAATATTTTATACTGAGTAAGTAGAAAGAATTCCCATATGGTTATTAAGTGGAGTTCATTAGATATCTGCAGATTTTATCACGTTTTGCCGAATCTTTTTATCAATTTAATCGAGTGGTCATCCATCAGGTTCATGATCTCTGGCTCGGCTTCACAAGGTATTTTATCTCTTCCCAATCGAATATTTTGCGGTGATCGTGACTCCAGAGCAGTAATTACTTCCAAAATATCCCGACTTCCAGTCTCCTACCTCAGTAATATTCCTTCTCAGCTTCTTCCATTTTATTGTCGTGAACCGGATGGCTCATTCAGCGAAATAATACTACCAACTCATATTTTTACCCAGAGGAATGCCAAGACTTTTCATTATTGTGATTCATTATTTTTGTATGGTGAGAAGGGAATGGATGGATGGGTTGGAAAATTTCTAAGTGTGTGTAATTATATTATGAAAATATATCTATATGTCATCATAGAATTAGGAAAATAAAATATTACGCCATTCAGAAAGATTGATGTTTAAAAAATCATTTATCTTTTAATATAGTATAATGAATGGTATTATGCCTATTGTAGAATCGAAATGAATTTTTTTGAAAAGATTAAAATCATGAATATATATTACTGGCTGCCAAATTAAATAAGTTACGAGTAAAATAAATGACAGGGCAACAACTTCCAAAATTCTCAGAATTGGTATCTAAAGAGAAATATTGCCATATAAGAACAGTGACAGTCATTGCACTAATATCACTGCAGAGAACAGTGCATCGACAGGGCAGTGTGTTTTTTCTCACCAACTTCTGTTGTAACTGTTGGCGTTATTTGGTCTAATGACAACACCAGCAGATCCCTCAGGGCACGTCTTTATCACCAGATGTCTCTGTGACACTTTCATTCTACCGTGGCGACATCTCTAAGCGCTTGCGAAATGAAACCATGAAGCCAATCTGACCAAAGAAAGAGACTAACATTGCGTCACAAAATAGGGACAGACGTGTTACTGTCGGGCAATATACTTTGGTGTAAGAGATGTATCTTATATTGCATATTAAAACCTGAACTTCAATTTTATTCAAATGAACAGATTCAACGACTTTAAAGAGAATCGTTTAATTTTCCTCATAGCAATAAAGATGCCCATTTGATTTGCAGTTTCACTGAAGAATTGTTCATCTATCCGTCCAAACGTTTGGCATCAAGCCAACTCTTGCGTCCAGACTACTTACAGCGTACAACATATCTCTTTAAATAATATCATACCTAATAGTTCAATTAGACCATGCTACTCAAATTGATATCCTAATTATCGATGATCGCAGCAGTTGATATGTAAGAGCAATATACTAACTAGAAATACAAGTTCTCTTTAGCGTAAACAAACATAGACAGGAAATTGATAGATGCCATTCATTTGACAGTTTACGCCTCAGGGAGCAACTGACATGTCTCAGATAACAGAGAAAAAATACGCAAATTCGGTGAATAGTGAGGTTCTATTTATAAATTAATTTTTAGGTTCAGTGGTGGGTTAGAAGAATACTAGGGTAAGTCACGAATTATCGGTCGGTTCCACTTTTTCGGTCATATAAGAAAAGCGATATAGTAATTATGATTGTTATTGGTATACATGATACTTGCAGCAGGTATCATGGATACAAATAGAATACAATTTAAAAACAATAATAATAACTAAATCGTTTTTCTTATATGACCGAAAAAACGGAACCTACCTAATTCGTAACCTACTCTGTGAACAGCAAATAAAATTGTCATTAATCAAATAGCAAGAGTAGGCTAAATAAATTTATAGCCTGGTATTTTATAAGAAACTTGTAGCAACGTATCACTACTGTTTTCAATGTTTAATTAGTAATACAGAATTACATGTCTACCTATCATTAAAATAAACAAAGTTGATTATTATTAAAATAGTATTGACGGCAAAGCATCTTCAGAGTAATTTATGTCGGAGTCACGACTTCATATGTGTGCCTATAGGACGGAAGGCTTTGGTGCTCATTTCAAAGTAATTACAAGGAGTGATTTCACGATAGATAAGAAAGAAATTGCACAGGCAGTACACACTCACGTTCAAAAATAATTAGACATAAGGCTGGTACTGCCGGTCACGTAAAATGTACAATTTTAATATCTTCCAGTGATTCTTATGTTGACGTTGTACTAATGTCATTATCTACACACCAGGAAAATGTTCATGTCAGAGTTAAGTAATTAAAATTGATTATTTTCTTGGTTCCTCCATAATTTACATTAAAAATGGAAAAACTGACTGCGTTCCACCGGTTATTTTGTTTGAAAAAATGAGACAGGGATTTTTTTTCTATTTCTGATGCTAATTTTGACAGAATTTTCAATGTTTTTGCTCTCTAGATGCTTTAAATATATTTTTTTCATTATGAATTTTTGTACCTGTTGAGTATTTGGAACAAGAAATTTGCTTAGAAATTATTTTAGGGGTTTTTAAATCGATGAATGAATTAAAATGAATGCTGGTGCTTTATACTGCTAATTTCAAACAGATTTTTTTCATTTTCAAGAGATATCAAGAAACTGTTTTCCAAATTATTTTATAATAATGATAACAAACTTAATTGATACACTCTCACAAGAAAAAAAATTGAATACAATATAAGATAATACATAATCGAACTACAAAAATAATACAAAATCAGACAAATAATACATAATCAAAATACAATATATTAAAAAATGCTACATAATAATACATAAGTAAAAAGTACAATCTTGTGAGGAGCGAATCAAGCCCATTGGTAGCTCTCGGCTGTTTGGGCAGTATTTTGACGCGTGTTCATGAGGTAATGGTTAATAGTTTTTAAATGTGTATAATGGATTTCTCATATTTCAAAAAAATGAATACACATTAATTTCATATGAAACATAGATTCCTTTGCTTCTACTTGAACAATTTTAGAAGGTGTTCGCACTATTCCAATTACATTTGAGGGATAAATGTAAAGAAAAACAAAGACACCTTTAACATTCTAAATTAAATATTTAGCATCAGCATAATATGATACTATTTTTATAACTAACGTAAAAAAATATGATCAAACATGAATAGGATCATTTATTTTTTGTGATATTACTCTTTACCTGAAAATGGTCAAAATACTCATGTTCGAGTGGTCATCAATCAGCGGTAAAATGTTTTGTCAAAAGAATGATTTTCAAGGTGAAACTCGTACTCTATATATAATAAAGTTCAGCTGACACCTTTCTTCTGCATGGACATTCTTCCGATAATGTTATACAGGGTATGATGAAGCGAACTCATGTTTTACGAATAGGGTCGCAGATAATTGGACATTTGGACTACCGATGATATCTTACTAGATAATTTGGCTGGGCAGAGGTCAGCTCGAAAACGTGAGCGCTAAGTAACTTTATTACTATCCTCTGCTTTTTACTCAGCACGCATTTTGCTTTATCAGAAATATTAGTCACTCCTTCTATTGATGCCATAAAATATATCGTATTCTGTGGGTAAATTTTAAAATGTAAGCTTATATGTTATTCATAGTTGAAACGGGTCATTTTTCATATGAATCAATAAATAATTCCAAAACCAGTACTTCTGTGTTGACTAAACTGCAAACTAAAAAATAACATACAGCGTAAAATCGTACAGCTTCTTTCAATCAAATTTCCAATCTTCAAACAACTACAAAAAACTGAACTGACTGAATTCTTTTTGCGATCGAGAAAACTTTAACTTGAATCAATTTCGATGAATTAAAAGAGATAAAAAACTTTGAAAAGTCTATTTGTGAATGTCACTGGAGACCAAACAAGTGCTGCCTGGGGCTAGCGAACACAGCAGCAGACGCAGGAGTGTGCAGGAGATGTGAACGGACACAAGGCAATCGACTGGTCCTCAATGGGATGACTTGGGGGCATCTGTTGGTAAATAATGAAGCTACTCTCCAATTAGCGGCCACTCTAATAGGGGACAAAGATGTAATAATAACTGTGCACAAAACGTGAAAATTGACTGGGCCACACACGGTGTGGAGATAGAAGGATGGGCAGAAACATACAACTGATTGCTCAAAAATTAGAAGGGGTGTTATTATATTTACTGTAAACTACATACTTAACTCTAGAGATAACAGCTCTCAATTGTTCAGTAGAAGAAGAGTTTGGAAGTTTGTTAGTCGTAGCTCAAATTCAATATAGTTTTAGCATCCATAAATAAATCACACAGATTTAACTCAAGTTATCAAAGAGATAAAAACAAGCAATGGTAAAGTAAATGGTGTTTGGCTGGGGTTCAATTTTTTTTTATTTGCATGAATAGTGAACATGATTTTGTTTCTGTATTGTTATAAATAAATCATAATTAATTTAATATTCCCCTAATATCTCCTTATTTTAAGAATAAAGATCTATATATGAAATATCCTTTCTTTTCTGTTTTTAAGATGAAAAACAAATAAATAAAACAACAGAATAATATTGTGTGAGTTTAAAAAATAGATTCGCTTGATTTATATTATAATCAGTGACTGATGTACGTACGTGTTTCATATTAGCATCTCATAGGTTTTATAATATAAGCAAACTGTATTTATATTCTATTTTAAGAGAATTTACTTTCATATTTAAGTTTTAGCTGAAATTATTGGTACAGATCTCTTATGTAGTTATTGCATGTGGACTAATACGTAGGAGTATTTTGTGTAGTGGTCAGAGATCTTGATTTTATCAGAGCTTGAATTTACTGTTCATTTTTATATATACTTACTCTAAAGAATGGAATACTTATTTTAGTCTTATTTATAAAGTTAATTACATTTTTTGTTATAAAAATTAGTCGTTCAATGCTCTGCCTCTATACTCTATGGTGACAAGTTGGGAAAACCAATAATCCTCGGTTAGTACACCGAATGAGGTAGGATGTTAAAAGTTTGCCTCAATGACTGCTTGGTTAGCTCTCGATAGTGAAATCTTAGCTAGTGCTGACTCAAAGATAAGCTGCTTGTGGCTCATATCATATCACTAAAGGATTTCAGTGAGTCAAGACAACAGGAGTCAGGCAATCGCTACTGCTTCGATGGCAGAGCACTATACTAACCAAGGGACATGGGCAGGTACAAAAGATTTATATGGGTTTCTTATTGCATGTTTTTGTTTCCTTCACCAATTAATTACTCGAACAGTACATATAATGCATGTAACATTAAATGTATACTTTTAATCTATGCCGTGTGACTATTTCAATAATGGAGGTCCAGAAAAATAAACAAATAATTACACAGAAGCTAGCCATGCAGAAAGAAAGTCTTGGTGGAGTCACAAAATATAATCTTCAATGACCCCACAGAAACTTTCTGTCTAGGAGTAGGAAAAACTATCTCTAATTTCAATTGTTAATAATGATAATAATTTCTTTCAAAATTTATTTATTTAAATTTAGATGTTAATTTTCTTTGCAATATTTTGAACATTTACTCCATGTGCTGTTATAGAATTTAGTCACGTATGTTAATTTCTCAAATCACAATTTTATAATTTAGTATTATATTCAATCACACAAATTGTCATTATTTTCCCAATCAATTTTAAAATATCTACAATCATTACATATAGTAAAGTTTCTTTGTAGAAATGTGAATTTATTAAACTGTCAAAATACCCTAACAGACACACTTCCCTCTTTTGACTCCAAACTGCTATAAAAATATGAACCCTCACATCGAAGATAAAAATGAATCCCCGATTATTTTAATGGAAAGCAGATGGCCTCAGCTGGAAAATATCCACATTATATCATCACTCTTCTAGATTATTAGTTTGAGTTTCCAGTGCACCAAATTATATATAAGAAATATTATTTATACCAATCGATCACAATTAAGTTACGTCCTATCTTAATATAATATCTCTATTTTCTTAATGGTATTTGTGTTTTTTGAGATATTTTTACATATTTTCATATGTCAATGTACATATGCAACCATTTCACCTCATATTCTAGATATGACGAATACATTTCATGGTTAAATTACTAATTATTTTGCAGATCTTAATTATACTGGAACTAATTAATAATTTTACGTTTGATTTTTTTCAAAATCTAATCTAAATATAGGTCACTGTTTTGCAGAACACCTAAATACTATTGGAATTGTTCAGTTTTTACAGACCTAAAATTTTTCGACGAAGGTAAATTTAATATCTTAGTTAACACTTTTCTCTTTTATAATTTTAGGAAAGTTATCATATTTATTTATTTCACCTCGTATATATCTTATAAAAATGTATACATAAACTAAGAATAGAAAACAAGCTGTATCTAAAGCTCCTTAATGTTTAACTTATGAAACCTAAATTCAATAGAAAATATATAAGTAACTTAATTAAACTAAAAACTATAATTTTGGAAATAATATTCTTAAGGTAATTTTTATAATTTAAAATTGTAGTTTTAAACCCTTCTATACATCTTAAAACAGTAAAATTTCTCTCCAGCTCCGTTCAAATTGGAGAAGATAAAACATATTTGTTCTAGTATTACAGGGTCGTGAGAATGATGAAAGCATTTTATGTCTTCTCGATGATATTAGTATAAAATTGATGAGTTTTCTTTATATTTTACCCTTTAGCAAAATCTTATAATTTATCTCTCGAAAAGTATACATAATTTCTTTTAGCAATATTCTCTTCAGAGAAAATTACTCGCACGTTTTCTTGGTGATTATCGAAATTTCAAGTCATGGTTTATCATTAGAGGTGCCGTTACTTTGAAAAAATAAAATTTCAACCTCACCACCTTGGAAGACATGTATTCTAATTATTAATTAATCACCTCCATGTTTGATAATATGACTTCTAGTAATCCATTGACTTACGGGTTTATCAAGAATTGAATTTGGAAACAAAATGTATATGCACCTGTTTCGTAAAGATTGATTGTAAAAGACTAATTAATTCTTTGTTGAACAGGAGCTAAAAAAATTTTATCCAATTTTAGAATACGTTATTGTTACTCAATTTCATTCTAATTATTTATGATAGTTAAATTATCTCATTCATTTCTGAGCTAAGTATAACCATTCTATAATTTGGCTTATAGGATCATCACTTCATCAGTATTGAAAGTGAATTAAAGAAACCATATTTTTCTAGCTTACAGGTGATATATAAAGTAAATTTTTATTGCAATCTAAAATTATACAGATGCATCAAATTTACAAAAAAAAAATCCACAGGTGTGTTATATCATTCCATATTTTAGTATTTATAGGAGAACATGTCTTAAGAATAGTTTTTAGAGACAAGGGTGGCTATATAATGTGCGCCAGTCCCTCGCATCAGATTGTCAAGGGGTCGCACCTCTTATGAAGAATTATTAGACCTCGGAGAGAACTGTCAGGGGACTGAATAATGTTCATGAAGAGTGATGCATAAACACCAGCGGAAAAATGATGCAATGGTTATGAAGGCTATTAACGGCAATTTTAGGACAAAACATTAAAATCTACTTCTGTTTCACTAACATAAACTGGGCGGTAAAACTACTTCGATACAGTCGACAAAACTGCTAAAAAAAGTAACAACATTAATGAACTAGAAAATAACTTCAAAGGAATAATGTGATAAAGTTATTAGAGTAAATATTTAGTCTATTATACTTACTTGAACGTGAAATAATTCTAATTTTATTCAAGAAATAAATTTAAAAAACTGAAAAGAAAAACCATTCAGTTCAATTTGAACCTTCAAAAAAAAATTCTATATAGAAATCAAATGCATGCAAATATTATGAGTCGACGTTTGAATTTAATAAATATCAATCATAATTATTAAACATTGCCCATTCACCAAAGTTATGAAGAGGTAACTTTTTACGATAACGTTCTATATTGAGAATTAATTTTGAAAAATTTACCCAAATCTATTCAGGTAATACGATTGAGTTGTGAATCCAAAATAACAAAATGTGACTATTGATAATATTGAAAATTATTTAGTTAAATAATAAAAAAACGTTCATTACAAGAGCACCAAACTAGTTTCATTTCAGAAAATAACAAACTTTTTTGATTAATTTTCATATAGCTTTCAAATAAACTTTGTATCAGATATTACCATTGTCACCGATGATGGATTTAAATTAATCTGAAATGTTTGATTATAAAAAAATCAAAATTTTTCTTTCTGTGGTTAAATTTTTATCCTCAACTTCAATCACGGTGTAAATATTTATAAGAGAACAGAGTCACCGTGCAAATTTAAAATGTAAACTTTTTTATAGCCTTCAAATGTTGTTGTTTGTAGTACTATGTAAATTTATTCAAACATTTATCTATATTATTTACACATTCATGGCAAGTTTACAAATATGACCTTCAATTAAAGCATTAGGACTAAATCTACCCATACTCCAACTGGTTATTTTAGATTTTACCTCAAATCCAGTTTAATTTAGTTCGTTTCCTGCAGCTCATTGTTTAGGGTTAATGTTACTAGTTTGTTAATAGAGTGGGCACACCCTCTTGCGATACTATCGCTACTTGCTCCTCTTCGTAGCGTTCTTACTGGCGATAATGAGCGTCTCCTAGAGTCCCTATTAGGACTAGCAATGATTGCACTCTAGGAACAAACTGCAGTGGGTGCATATCATTATGCACTGGCTTTAACGATATGCAACAACAGTAATTATGATAAATTACACATCAAAATTAATGAGGATAATTGATAAAGTATGTGAAGATAAATACTTTTATATACAGAAGAAATTAAATAAAACTATTTTAATATTTTTGTTGTTTTTATATTTAGTTAGGTTGTCCTCTAACTTTATTTGGCTGTTATTGAGTTTTCGTTATTAACTCTTTATAATTCTTTGTAATGAGTTTGATGTTTTTCTCTATATTAATCTTGAAATGTATGCGAAAATCAGAATAAAATAAATAAATATTTGTATAATATATATTATATACTGCTTGAACTTCCACAGCAATGTAAATGGACTGAATGTACTGGATATAAAACACTAGTAAGTGATTTCACATTTAAATCGTCTCCATTTCTTTTTTTTCTCCATCATCTGCATGTCTTATAACTGTTTCATAACTCTTAGGTATAATAAATAAATTAAAATTAATAAAGTGAATGAAGTAACCAAACATACTAGTAAATATTTTTATTAAAATTTCTGACAAACCACTAAATTTTATTAATTAATATCACATAACCATGCATAACCTTATACATCTTAATTATCTAAATATATTCAATAAAAATACACCTCTCTATTGAATATCTAAAGTTATACAATATCATAAATACATATGGGCAATTAACTATAATGAAAATCCTATAATATGTACAATACATTCATTATATTTGATATTAATTAACTATTATTGATAATAGGATGGGAAATTGAGTCAATTATTATATGGATTTTTAATTAATGTATAGAAGATACATGAATAATACTCTGTAGCCAATTTTTTAGACTAATCTTAGAATAATGGTAAGTGAAATCCTCCAAATGGAACATCATAGTTGTAGCCAGATGCTGCCTCTGTATATTGCGTCACTGTAGAACATGGAGAAGTGCGAGTAACTGTGTGGTAGAATAGTATGGGGTCTTGCGTGGATGTAACTGTAGTTGTTGAAATGAAAGTACTTGACACTGTCAAATAATCAACACTGCTCTTGACATCAGTCACAGTCACAAGAACATTAGTAAATTGAGTTTCAGTAGTGACCAGGGTACTGAAGTGCAAATCTTCCACAAATGATACAGACGTCTCTACTGCCGTTTCTCTGAATTTCATAGGAAGAGTGAAAGCAATAGTTGATTCTTCAATTTCTTCTACTGTTTGTGTTCTGGTTTTTGTGACGGTGGGATGGAAGACTACAGATTCAGTTTCTGTTAAAGTGTATAAGAAAGGTTTCTGAACTGTAACAGTAGTACCAATATAATCAGTTTTCGTGAAGGTACTAGCAGTTTTGACGTATTTCATCACAGTTGTTGTGCTTTGAGCAGCTGATATCTCACGTATCAGTGGCACTTTGGTGTAAAAAGTTTCGGTAACAATGGAATATATTGGAGGTACAGTAGCCGTTTCTGTGACTATGTTTTTGGTTAACTTAGTCATGTATGACACTGTGGGATCAAGAGTTTTTGTGGTACTCTCTGTTATGGTGACAAAAATTGTAGAAGATACTCTTTCCGTAATTACCGACCTGTAAACTTCTGGAACTTGAATATATGATTTAACAATGGCAGGAATAGTCGTTGTGAGTGTAGTAGTGATGGTTTCGAATTTAATATCAGAGCTTACAGGTACATCAACAAATTTATAAGTTGTTGAGGTGATTGATTCAGTAGTGGTTGAAAATATTTTACTTTTTATCAAATCAGTGAAATAATCTCGCAAAATGGCAGTCTTGACATCAATGACAGTTTCAAATACAGAGACTGGGATAGTATGAACATCAAATATTGTAGTAAACTTTGTTGAAGGTATGTAGTGTGTATTGGTATGTAAATTAGTCTTGACATGGGTTTCTGTAACAACACTGCAATCGTTTTCAAATACCTCTGGCTTTCTCTCTTTATCAAAGAAAGGATGGTCAATTTTATCATTAAATTCTGGGTTAAGAAATTCGTTTCTTTTTTCAAAAGGTTCAACATCAACACCGAAATCTTCATATGAATCTCCGTCTTTTATTTTAAAAAATCCTTTTTTACCTGAAGTCGTTTTAATTACAGCACTTGTTGGAGCAACCAATTTATCGGATGATTTAACTTCACTTATAGAGGAATCCAAATTTGAAACTCCAATGAAAGTGAATGGGCTAATATCGTCAGAGCCAAATTTGCGATCATTATCTGATGTTGATTTGAAGGGTGTATCTTCCTTAGCTGCTATTAAATGTGGAATGAATTCAGGAAATTCGTACGATAAATCTCGTACCCCAAAATCTCCCAACCCAAATTCTGAAATATTATCAATTTTCGTTTGTGAATTTTGAAATTCTAGATTATCATTTGTTAAGAGCGACTTGAATTGGTCGCTGGAGCTTTCTTTATCTGCTTCAAAAATTTGGGGAAAGTTGTGAGTGTCAGTGAACTTAATGAGAGGTGCATGTGGAGTGTGAGAAGAAAATTCTTCATATCTTGGAGCAGTTGAAGGTAGTAGATATCCTTGAGGAGGAATGGACTTCGCGCTAATGCATAGTGCCCAGATTAGTAGAATGACCAATTGAGCTAGAACCTTCATTCTGTAATGGAAATGAGAAATGATATTAATCATCAAAGGAAGAGAATCTAAAATAGTTTTACACTAATGAAAATTGAAATATGAACTTGAATATAAAAGTATCAGAAATAAATATTACCAAAACTTAGTTGTATCTGGAGGCTTCAGGCGTTGTGGTAACAGTCGTTGTTATCTTTGAGGTACAGTCAACAAAGTTAGTCTGAGTTGAATGAATGTCTTCTACAGTTTTGTATATCACATCAGTGCTGTAAATAATCACTGGCGTAGTTGTTACAACATTTTGTACAATAGTATCAGTTACTGTAAGTTCTTGACTTTTCGTTTTTATTTCTGTTTCAGTAATTGTTTCATAAATATTTTTAGGTATCTTGCTAGTTACGATTGTAGTACTAGTAGTTCTTAATCTGTTAT
Organism: Caprella mutica; assembly: GCA_947561585.1. Lineage (NCBI taxonomy): Eukaryota > Metazoa > Arthropoda > Malacostraca > Amphipoda > Caprellidae > Caprella > Caprella mutica. The sequence goes on along the minus strand of CANNZV010001824.1, from coordinate 109,925 downwards.
CAGATTTAAAGACAGCATCTCTTTGGAATATTGTTTGAGTGGTGGTTTCTGTAGCAGCGATTCTAACAGTATGCGTCTTAGTGTACGTTTCAGTAACGCTTTCGATTACAGTAGAGGGAATATACTCTGTGGCTGTTTCAGTAATTTGAACCTTTTTCACCTCGTAATGAGTGGAAATCTGAGGCATAGTTTGAGTGATGGTAATCAATGGTAATGTAACCATTGTAAAACTCAAAACAGATTCTGTCTCAGTGAGAGTCTCGGTAAATACTTGCGTCTCCTGAATAAACTGAGTTGTAGACTCAAGCAAAGTAGAAGTTGTCGTTTTTAAGATTGGATTTGGAGTAACATAAAATTCTTCAAACACTGTAACTGGAATTGAATCAGTAAAGTAACTTATTTCCTTATCATAATATGTTTGTGTCTGGGAAATTTCTTCGGTGACAGTAGTTGGTACAAGAGTTGATGTAATTACAGTTGAGATGATGTTGCTAGTATAGGTTTCAGTAACTGCCATGGGAGTCAGAAATTTAGTGGACAGAACTTCCACCGTCTGTGTGATAATTGAAGTGACCGGTACGGTATATTTGATAGAATCGTCAATTTCTCTCAACTTAGTTGACTCAAATATTATTGATGAGATTCCATTCATTGTTAGAAATTTTGAAATCACAATTGTCGAAGTATAATCGACTGTTTGGGAAGTGTCCAGGGTTTGCCAATGCTCGCTTGTCAGAGTTGTAGTGACATCGCATTTGGTAGTAGGTAGTACATCTCTTCGTGGGAAAAAGCCATCCAGCTTAGCAGAGGATATTTGCTGAACAATTGCCAGAAATACCGAAAAGAACAGTGACAGCTTCATCCTGCAACGAGATGCAGATACGTGATTGATCTGACCATGAATGACGGCGGACCAACCACGGCTGCACCTCGTTTGCAAACTATGGCTGCCCGCCGTCCTAAAGAGGTATCGACATTTCTATTTGCTTTCAAATTAAAATGTAGTAAAAATAATACTTTTAAAAATCAAGCAAAAATCTAAATGAATTTGATGAACATTAATTGAAATTAAATAGTTATATCGACACCTCCTTATAAACTTATAGTTTAACTTTTAAGATTTTATTCTTTTGTTTTAAATGGAAAATATCGTCTTTTTAAACAGAAAAAAAATTTTAAACAACATTTCACTACCTACAAATCATAAAAATATTGATTATATGAATTTTAATTTGAAACTAGAAATCAGTTTATTGAACTATTAGCCATAGACACACCAAATAATACATTACTTATTATTTTAATATCACATAGGTACTTCTAAAATAAATTCAGTTAGATGTTTAAATGAAGAGGGCTGGAAAAGGTTTGTCAAATGAAGTGATATTTTATATCCAAAAAAATGTTCATATAAGTGAGAATAAATTCAATGTACAATGACTGAACTCTAGCATTATAATTTAAACTATTAGTTGATACCTTTAAATAAATAATAGTGAGAGACTAAATGTTATTAACATCTTTTGATTTAGTGAATTCAATGAATGTTCTTATTTCGTTGTTAATTTGTATTAATTATTTGTTTCATTAAATAATTTAAATGATTTAGAACAACACGAAATAGGTTGTTCTATTTTACAGCTAAGATCTTTAATTGAGATCTGGATGTTGAGATTTCCTATAATTAAACTAATTAATGTATATGCGGAATGGCTGGTAAAAATTGGCTTTAGATTATTTTCACATTTTCTATTAAAATACCTACTTCTATCTTATTTAGGATCATCACAAATTTTATAAAGTTTATAAAAAAACGCTTAGTCATAAATTTAAACAATGGAAATATCAAAATAAATAATTATAATAATATGATATAATTTCCTTACTTTGTTTCAGTTCTGAAGTTCCAAGCAGACACAGCACAGTAGGAAGGTAGCAGATGAATGTGAAGATACTCTAAATTTCACTCCATTTATATGCGTGAGGAAGAGGTACAAAAAATAAGTAGGACAATATCTTCGTATTCTAAATTTAAAAAAAAATCCCTAGTAGATATGAAGTATGTATCTCAAAGCTTTAGTAAATTCTTATGTTTCGAGGTTAAGATTTAGATATGATAATTACCGTAGAGGGGCATGAAAGATAGTACCATTGTTACACTATTCAAATTAGTACATTTACTATTCGAGGTAACTATGGCTATAGATCAGCCCATAGAATTTACGTTAATTTAGAATGTTCCCTAGTCTAATTAATTTGAGACTTTTAATTACTTGATCACAGTAAAATATTACATTCAAAATTAATATAGAAATTACAGTATTGTTGTAAATTCATATATCATTAAAGTTATTATACAAAAATTTTCGTTATTTAGCGATGTCATATCTATGGTTTCAATACATTAAGTGAATAGAAAATGAAAAACCCACTATATATTATAGTTGGTAAAATTAAGAGAAATATAATGATAATACAATAGTTTTAGCGTATACCAAATGCCTGAAAAACATAATTAATATTACTAAATTATTATTTTAGAGCATTTGATCTCTACTTCACTGTGTACAATATTGACAATATAATCAATTGAAAGAAATTCTTATACTAAATTATACACTATTTAATTCTATTCCGTAACAAACGATGAAATCATAGTTAGAATATTTAACCAATTCATTCCATTAATATTTGTATTTATGACATTTATTTGTGCACGACATTTGTATTTATGGGTACTAGGACAGAATGCCTAACGGACAGAATGCCTAAAGGACAAAATGCCTAACGGGCAAAATACCTAATGTACAAAATATATGAATAAAGAAAATGGAAATTGTAAAATAGTGACGTAAAAGAATGTTGCCAAGTGAATAAAAGAATTAACTCCATATTTAAATAAAAGGGCAGAATAGAAAACATTGAAGTGATAACTGTAATGAATTGATTATTGGTAAATAAAGAACAGAATACATTATACTGTAACATAACTTATCATAATTGAACATCAAATAATATTTTTTTCAATTTCTGTAAAACATAAGAAAAAAATGTACACTACGTCCCAGTTACAACTAATAAAGAATACAGATTTTTTTTCCATCGGAACTTCCAATACTATAAAGGTAGTTGAATAAAACAAATATCGGCGGCATTTTTTATAAGCAGAGTAGTTAATTGCATGTCAGTACTAACTTTTATAAAATTGTAATTACTTAACTTGCTTTAGAATATCAAAAGCAACTATACACATCACTATAGATTGAAGATGATTATAGCTATCTAAAAGAATAAACAATATTAAAAACAATGAAAATAGAATAAAATGATTATAGATATCTTTATAAAAATGAAAATAGAAGAAGATGATTATATATATCCAATTAAAATGGCAAGATGTAGGAAGATTATTTTTTTAGAGCGATTTGATAAATAGAGCAAACACTTTAGTGATAAATCACAAACACAGTAAGATGAAATAAGAGAGTGTTTACACTAAGCACGCTGAGTTACAAATGTTCTTATTCAATGTGATAGTGATTTAATAAACTATCTCTGACACAAAATTCTTTGTTTCCACTTGGTCTAACTTATTTTAAATTTTGGTCCACAACTTCAATATTTGATATAAGTATAAATGCATTTTAGGCATTTTGTCCGTTAGGCATTTTGTCCGTTAGGCATTTTGTCTGTTAGGCATTTTGTCTGTTAGGCATTTTGTCTGTTAGGCATTTTGTCTGTTAGGCATTTTGTCCGTTAGGCATTTTGTCCGTTAGGCATTTTGTCCGTAGGCGTTCTGTCCGCACACGGTATTTATGTAGAATAGGACAACTTTCCTCTTATTTCTGAGCCTCAAAATCAAATCTGTCTTTTAATAGTTGATAAAAAATCGTAAATTCTGAAAAAATCATGCAAATTCAAACAGTTCATTAATACTTTCAATGAATGGTAATGTAAGAGAATCCTAAAATATAAAAAGTTAAATTAAAAAAAAGTGGTAACGCAATGATACAAATAGGTATTCATAAGTAGCTTCGCAGAATGCGTAAAGGTAATATATTACACGGCATTTATTTATTTAATTATCATCTTGTTCGCATAATTGAAAAAGTTTTCGACTAAATTGTCTGAAATTTGGGAAAAAATGCCAGGTAAAATATAACCTTTCCTCATTCTGCAAAGGTAATAATGATACATTGGGTAGAAAAAGTAAATAAAGTGAATATGTAACTATTTACAGCTAGGGGTTTGAAAAAACAAAAACACCTAACATATTTTTATTATAATCTTTGAACATATTACACACATGCAATGCTTGGTATATATTTCAATGTTATTAAAGGAAAATGAATGTAACCTTTTATAACTAGCAAACCTCTCTGACTTCACCAGAATACAAACTGTTGGTGTTCGTATGGCAGGCATTATATTTGTAACAGAAGTTGTCCGAATGTTTGGCGTTACAAGAGGTATTGTCTCTAAAGTAATGACTTCCTTTGAGAGAGAAGGAAAAACGTCCTCATCAAAGTACAGGTCAAATTTGTTGGCGAGAAATTTCTGTTAATTCCAATGTATTTCTACTGATTCCATTCCTACTAGCACTAACATTTACTCTACTTATTGATCACAAACAGAAAACCAAGTGACACAGAATGAAGATTATTATCATATTTACTTTACTTGATTAGTTGTAAGATAGACGTACGATTTAAAGCAACAGAATATACATTTCTATACGCAGCTATTTTTAAAAGAAAGAAATAAGGAAAAGCGTTTTTAATATCTAGTTTTTATTAAATAATAACCACTTAATCTCAGTCTCCCGCTACTCTCCCATTAAGGATTATTGTTAGTTAAAATGTGCATAATTTATGCTAAATAATTACTTTAACTAAAAACAAATGGAAATGTTTGTAAATAATGTGGAGACGTTGAATAGAGAAATATACAAAAGATTTAATTAACTATTTTCATTGTAGTTAAGACACCAAAAGAATTTTGTATTTTTCCATTGTTGTTAAATTGAATCTTTAAATAATTTACGATTGGTAGATTATTTTGGAGGTTTATTTTATCAAACGAAATTTCGCAAATTTGAAAACTATAGATTCACAATTAGAAGGAAATTCTCAAAAAAAAACGTTTATTCAAAATGTAGGCACTTGAAACTTAATCGCACACTTGGTGGATAATTAAAATATGTTTCTTTCAAAAAGCAGTAGAGAAAACAATTTAAGATTTTAATATCGTATGTATTTAATATTCCGTGTGTGTTTTATATTATTAATCACCTAATTTTCTCAAGAAAATATAGTCTAGTATAATTTAATTAGTCATCATTATACATTAAAATATTACAGTCAATAGATATCAAAGTTATTAAAAATAAATAATAAGCTGAACCTGATTGACAAATGCAATATAATAAGATCGAATAAAAATGTACAGTAATAACAAATATAATAATAGTGTAGGTACTGTAATAAAGTGATCGTTTAAATATTACACAGTGTATAATATACTATTAATAAATGTATTTTATTTATTGTGCATTAACGACAATGCACATGCGAGTAATTACAGACAGCACTTTTCAGTTAATATCGGATGTAGATTAAGTATTTTTCTGTGTACTACAGAGAGCGTAGGTGAGTTTTTCTTTTTTTTTTGAAATGGTAATGCCCGGTAGTTATTTTTTTCACTTTTTCTGAAGAGAAGCAACTTCAATTATCCAGTTATTTCTAATTTCAACAAACAAGTAAGAAAAGTTCATCACAGAAGTTTTGTTGCTCGGACTGGAGTGCAGTGAAGTTATCCAATTATAAAATGTTTTATGAAGGAGTGAGTTTTTTGAGGGAACTTAGATACACAGATGCGTCAGAGAGCAGAAAAACAGGTGCAAAAATTACCTAGCTCTTATCTAGCTACTCATTGTAATTTAATGTGAAAGTATCCATTGTTTAGAAAATATCACCAATGAATCATTATTAAATGAATTAACTTCCTATTTAATTCATCTCATTGATATCTTGAATGCGTTGATAACTTGCAATGAACTAACATTTTATACTCATAGTTAGGGCTATTGTGATATTACTGTATTTTCTAATATATTCCTGTTTAATTATCTCCTGACTGGACTAGCATTGCAATTAGAGTTTGGATCTCTCGAGACACACTCAGATTCCAGGCCATTTGCATTCCTGGAGTCACTAGAATTCATGGACCATAAACTCAGAGGGTCCAGAGACCAACTAGAAATCCAATTTCCGATTGCGTGCAACTTCCTAACTTCTGATATGAATACGAATAGAAAAAATAAGAGTTGTTGCCCCTCATCCATTTGAATTATTGTGAAAATATGACAATACGGACATTATTATCGCCAGTGAATTGAAATACGCGAGTGGTTCACAAGTGACTTTAGTTCCATTTGGATTAATTAACGAAACTACTTTTAATTTTAAATATGAGAAGTGAAATGGTAGACAAAATTATATTATGAGCCTAAGAATTAGTCCATAATCACACTTTTAATCATAACTCTATTGACAAGTGTAGTCGAATGCAAATAAAATTCATTGATATTTGACAAGTCATACGTTATTTATAAATATGAATTAGACTCAGTGTGCAGCAAGTGTGTTAACATGACTCAGTGTGCAGCAAGTGCGTTAATATGACTCAATGTGCAGCAAGTGTGTTAATATGACTCAGTGTGCAGCAAGTGTGTTAATATGACTCAGTGTGCAGCAAGTGTGTTAACATGACTCAGTGTGCAGCAAGTGTGTTAATATGACTCAGTGTGCAGCAAGTGTGTTAACATGACTCAGTGTGCAGCAAGTGTTTAACATGACTCAGTGTGCAGCAAGTGTGTTAACATGACTCAGTGTGCAGCAAGTGTGTTAACATGACTCAGTGTGCAGCAAGTGTGTTAATATGACTCAGTGTGCAGCAAGTGCGTTAATATGACTCAGTGTGCAGCAAGTGTGTTAATATGACTCAGTGTGCAGCAAGTGTGTTAACATGACTCAGTGTGCAGCAAGTGTGTTAATATGACTCAGTGTGCAGCAAGTGCGTTGATATGACTCAGTGTGCAGCAAGTGTGTTAACATGACTCAGTGTGCAGCAAGTGTGTTAATATGACTCAGTGTGCAGCAAGTGTGTTAATATGACTCAGTGTGCAGCAAGTGTGTTAACATGACTCAGTGTGCAGCAAGTATGTTAATATGACTCAGTGTGCAGCAAGTGTGTTAATATGACTCAGTGTGCAGCAAGTGCGTTAATATGACTCAGTGTGCAGCAAGTGTGTTAATATGACTCAGTGTGCAGCAAGTGTGTTAATATGACTCAGTGTGCAGCAAGTGTGTTAACATGACTCAGTGTGTAGCAAGTGTGTTAATATGACTCAGTGTGCAGCAAGTGTGTTAACATGACTCAGTGTGCAGCAAGTGTGTTAATATGACTCAGTGTGCAGCAAGTGTGTTAACATGACTCAGTGTGCAGCAAGTGTGTTAATATGACTCAGTGTGCAGCAAGTGTGTTAACATGACTCAGTGTGCAGCAAGTGTGTTAATATGACTCAGTGTGCAGCAAGTGTGTTAACATGACTCAGTGTGCAGCAAGTGTGTTAACATGACTCAGTGTGCAGCAAGTGTGTTAATATGACTCAGTGTGCAGCAAGTGCGTTAATATGACTCAGTGTGCAGCAAGTGCGTTAATATGACTCAGTGTGCAGCAAGTGCGTTAACATGACTCAGTGTGCAGCAAGTGTGTTAATATGACTCAGTGTGCAGCAAGTGTGTTAACATGACTCAGTGTGCAGCAAGTGTGTTAACATGACTCAGTGTGCAGCAAGTGTGTTAACATGACTCAGTGTGCAGCAAGTGTGTTAATATGACTCAGTGTGCAGCAAGTGTGTTAATATGACTCAGTGTGCAGCAAGTGTGTTAATATGACTCAGTGTGCAGCAAGTGTGTTAATATGACTCAGTGTGCAGCAAGTGTGTTAATATGACTCAGTGTGCAGCAAGTGCGTTGATATGACTCAGTGTGCAGCAAGTGTGTTAATATGACTCAGTGTGCAGCAAGTGTGTTAATATGACTCAGTGTGCAGCAAGTGCGTTAATATGACTCAGTGTGCAGCAAGTGTGTTAATATGACTCAGTGTGCAGCAAGTGTGTTAACATGACTCAGTGTACAGCAAGTGTGTTAATATGACTCAGTGTGCAGCAAGTGTGTTAATATGACTCACTACTAAGGCGAATGTTCAGAACTTTCGGCAGTGGTCGAGATAACAAATTAGGAGGGTCGAAACTTACATGGGGAACTAAATGGGATGCCAGGTAATGAGACCATAAATCTTTGGGGTGACTCTAGTCCTAGGCAAGGTGAGAATATTTTGGGGTAACTCTAGTCCTAGGCAAGGTGAGAATATCTTAGGGGTGACTCTAGTCCTGGGCAAGGTGAGAATATCTTGGAGTAACTCTAGTCCTAGGCAAGGTGAGAATATCTGGGGTTACTCTAGTCCTGGGCAAGGTGAGAATATCTGGAGTTACTCTAGTCCTAGGCAAGGTGAGAATATCTTGGGGTGACTCTAGTCCTAGGCAAGGTGAGAATATCTTGGGGTGACTCTAGTCATAGGCAAGGTGAGAATATCTTGGAGTGACTCTAGTCCTAGGCAAGGTGAGAATATCTTGGGGTGACTCTAGTCCTGGGCAAGGTGAGAATATCTTGAGGTGACTCTAGTCCTGGGCAAGGTGAGAATATCTGGAGTTACTCTAGTCCTAGGCAAGGTGAGAATATCTTGGAGTGACTCTAGTCCTAGGCAAGGTGAGAATATCTTGAGGTGACTCTAGTCCTGGGCAAGGTGCGAATATCTTGGAGTGACTCTAGTCCTGGGCAAGGTGAGAATATCTTGGGGTGACTCTAGTCCTGGGCAAGGTGAGAATATCTTGAGGTGACTCTAGTCCTAGGCAAGGTGAGAATATCTTGGGGTGACTCTAGTCCTGGGCAAGGTGAGAATCATCCATTCGATTATATAGATTAAGTACCATTTTTAGAGTGAGTATAATTGTTGAATTCACTGTTCTTAAAAAAAATAAGATTTTAAATGTTGAGTTCTAAAATAGAAGTCTCACGAAACTTGACCTAGAGATAGTTCTATTATTTTCTATTAAAAAATATTACATATCTATCATGTAATGTAAATACTACTGTTTTTAAAAGTTAAGCAAATAATTGCCATGTCACTTTTAGTAGTAATGTGAATTTCTTTACTGTAATTTATGAACATCAGTCACCTCTTTTCAATATATTAAAATATATATGAAAGCTCTGAAAAGTAATTCTACAAGATATTGCTTCGTTTTATTTCAATGAGAAGCATTTAGGTAACTTAAATCCAGTCACGTAATATCCACTGCACGGAGTTTTACGATATTGACTTTTCCATAAAATTTGCATACAGTACCAACCGAGGTAGCGGATTATGAAGAAGATAACATCGCTGAGTTAGAATCTATCCCGCGGAGTTAACTAACAGGGAGGCGGTGTCCGTAACATTGGAGTATTAAAGAGAAACCAATAACGACAGTTAAGGGGATTATTGCGGAGGATAACTCGTGTGGTAGGCAGAGCACGTATTCGTCAGCTACGAGGGGACAAAACATCGCGATCCCTCGCCCCCGAGTTTTGACGCGAGAGCTTTATTATGTTTGCGCGACTGAGGCGTGAATGGAGTGCTCTGAGAATGCGTGTTGCGGAGGGGAACAGAATTAGAAAAAGGAAAAACCCTAACTAAAACAGGTGCTGAGTGAGAATAATAGTTACTATTATTCATTTCAGCACACAATACACTAAACTTTTAAATGTAGAACCTGAATATATGTTATAATAATTGATATGTTCCTTGGAAATTAAATTTTAGTTATAGACAGAAAAACAAGGATAGTAATAAAAAAATACTACCACTGAGTTTTATCATTATCTATGTGTTTTGTTTAAAAATATAATATAATTAGTTTTCTGTTAGGAATAACTTCTAAGCGATAATTAAAGTTTTCAAAGTGACTCTAAAGTCTAAATGAACCTTAGGATTTGAAAAGCCTGTTCTTTGATTGTTGTGCAGCAAGTGATGTGAGACTGAGATCAAAGACCACTGCAACATCAAATTACACTCCCCAACTAATCCAGAGTCTTGTATCAATCGCCATTGAGGAACTAATGAAAGGAGTACGGTAACGAACATGGGGTAGAAAGAGCTCTCTCGATCCGTTACTAATCTACATTGCGTGATCAAAATACTAACGCCAGTGCTAAATTCAATTAGAAAAACTTCTGATTGCGATCTGAAATGCATTCATCTGTGCAATGTTTGAATGCGTTAATTACTGTAATTGTTAAAACAGCTTTTAAAGAGGGAGAACCCCGCATTAATAACTAAATAATAATATAAGAGAAACAAGAAAGTACTGTTTGTCATATTGAAAATTATTATTCTTATTTCAATAACAACTCACTAATTTTTTCCATTGAAATTAAAGGATAATTCACCACTAGTGTCATTTAAACCTTAAATTCTGCCTCCATTTTGATTTTCACACAATCCATAGCAACATTTTAGCAATTACAATCACTGCACGTAGAATAGGAAGTTTGCTTCAAGTTAAGATGGATTTGACGTGTTCTGTCAGGCCTGTCCAAATGGTACCAATTACTGTTCAAATTTAAAGGGAATTTGAAGAAAAAAGGGAACTAAAAGTCATCTACAAGAATATGAGAATGAACACATTTCATATGAAAAAAACTGTTAGTACCTATCATTGTACACGCATTCATTTGACTATATTTTTCAAAAAAGTTTATGTATAAGGTTTTCTTTTTGTCAGTAATCGATCTCAGGAAGATGTGGCACAAACGCCAAATTTTTCCTCCGAGTTAACGAAAGTCTTGAATTGCAAGAAAAAATACTTTCTCTCTAAGTATTTTGAGAGGTAAATTCGACGCTCCAAATTCACTAAGATACTCGGTCACAAAAATGAGAGGAACTCATCTGAGAGGTGAATAAAATGAACAGGAATTCAAAGAGAGTTTGTAAATTGACTCTCTTGGCTTCTTCAAACTGCCGTGAATTGCTCAGTCGGAATGGAAAAATGAGGCTGAAAATTGCTTCGAATTGCAGGAGGGTCTCTAGCTCCATTGTACCTCTAACTCGTGCAGCTCAATGATGTACAACAGTAATGTGAAACAGTTGCTCTAACCATCGACAAACTATTTAATTAGTTACTAAAATAATGAATCATGAATGGACATTTTCGATTATAGAATAAAATGATATGGAACACCTGAACTAAGAATATTTTATACAAATTGTATTGATCAACTGGAGGAATGTAGAAGTGAAATGTTGTTCAATTTGAAACATTGGAACTGGAATTTTGTTCTTATTATGTATTCAAACTAAATCAAAGTTACTTTTTACATGAAGAGTTGCTAGAAATATTTGCCTTCAGTTGCTAAGTTGGCTGACGTGTGTAGGCTCACACTCTCGCCACTAATCTAGCGTACTGTCATTCATTCATCTCGCTGCTTTCCAGTGTTCAGTGGACCTTAAAAATCTCAAAGAGGGAACAGGAGAGGGGAAAGAAAATGTTATTGAGTGCTGGAGAAGACCGAGAAGTAATGCCAAGGTGTGAGGGGCTGAGCTAAATTGCTGCTGGGGTCATAAAACTGTTATAAAGCGAGTGGCTTTCTCTGGGACCTACCGTTTGTAAGATGCCACCCAGACAGAGAGTTGTGGTGGGGGCATTGAAGATCAGCAGTAGACCTTACTTAGTCTTCTATGGCCATACCATGATTTTCCCTCTGGTATACTCCACATGATGTTCATTACGAATTTCTTCATACGAATAAGTTTATTGCACTGGATACATGTTTTTATTAATTCAATATTTTGAGTATTGGATCAATTGTTATAGGTATGACAAAGAGTAACAATAAACAGAACAAATAACCTCATTCAAAATCAAATGATATCGGTTGGTATAAAACTATATGAATTGTTCAAACCCATTCCTAATTTAGCTTCGTATATGAACATGTATCTTGGATATAATATATTATATAAATTTGTTTTCTAATATATTTTATAGCATATTTCTATCGAACTGCATATTACGCATACATTTTCAAAATATAGCTTGCTGGTGGTCAATCTTGTAGTATTTCGTAATGTTTTTAGATCATATTCGTATAAATCATATGATTGTTAAAAATATGTTAACTCTACAATATAAGTTTATGATCCGCATTTTAGGACTATAGGTATTAATCTCATCATACTATATACTTTTGAAAAATGAAATAAGATGTTTTCTGTATATGAAAACTATTGGGATAGTATGTTTGAATTCAATCTACTTCATATCAAATTAATTACTATGTATTCAGTCATTTAATTCTGTTTGCACTCATAAAACTGGCTGGTCCATCATACTTATATGAAAGTCTGTCAAAGGCAATATAAAAAATGATCATCTAAAAACAGACATATACGTGATAAAAAGTGTGTGTCACTTCAACACACTATTAAAGTATATTTTAGAGATGTGTTACTTTTAATTTAATTTAAAAACTAATTAAAAGATGAAAGTGACACATCTCCATACAAGTACGTCATCTCATGGTTGGTGATGAACATTAATTCTGATGTCAAATATGATATTTTTGTGCAGAATTGTATAATCATCAATATTCTTTCAAAGTACAATTTATTATTAAGCAAACATTTAAAAAATTCCTATCGTAACTTTATTATGATAATTAATTCGGCAACATTTATTTTGCTTTGCAATCTTATTAACTCGAGTTGAAAATAAATAAATCCGAGAAGTTGTTTAGAGTTCATTAAAATTAATAAGTTGTCGGATGTTTACAGTCTATTTCTTGCCATGTAATTAACTAGTGAAACTAACGTCTGAATCCAACTGTCGGGAAATCATTCACTAGAACTTATTAGCCATGAAATTATAGCATAAAAACTCCGTGATGATCACCACACGAGAATAGAATGTCTTTCATTCCTGATTCGACACAAACCGTTTGATTATTAAAACCTACCATCAGTGAAATAAGTTCGGCCTTCAGTGGGTATAAACATGTATATTTTCATGTCATGGTACATTATACACAGCTACTATGGCTAATTATTTAAATGTGTAGAGATATTTGATGTTATTTTTTATATATATTAAGTGAGCGAAATATGAAAAATTCAAAAATTAGTATGGTAACCTTATAAATTATATATTTAATATATATAGTGGCAGATATTGACGTATTATATTCAAATTTGAAACAGTTTCACATTAGAATCAGTTCAATTTATATAACAGCTGTGGTATTATAGTTACTGTGTAAAGTCTCATTAGACATCATTGATGTGCGACTGTTAAGAGGCAATTGATAATGTTTCTTCGACAGCATTCAAATCATGAGTGTGTCATAAAAGTCACTGAAATATCTCTAAATATATCACCATTCAAACACTCCACATTGAGTTGAATAACTTATAATATATACGTTACATTTATTTTGGTTCATCTGTGCTACTTTTCCCAATTGCGAGAGAAATCTAATTGAGCATAAAATTTGTTCACTGACTGTTGAATTTTTTTTGTGAGTTTTAAATTATGTATGGTAGATATTATAGAATTGAAGAAGAAGAATTTATATATTATCGAAGAATATCATTTGACAAATTTCTTATAATTCACTGTTATTAATGAATATAAGACACCTTATCTTACTAAATCCTTCTACATATTTCTCTCTATTTCGATCAATTATCGCTAACTTTTAACAGTTTCTTATTTTCGCTAATAGGTTTCCTCTAAGCAGATTCTGAAGATAGAGAAGCATATCTTGGGTGAAACTTTGATTGTAAATAGAAAAGCATGTTATTACAGTGCCGCTAAAATTTCTTTTTTATGATCTGGCATATAAACATTAACTCACATTTAAAATAAAATTACTAGCAACTATACTATTTCGTTGGCAAAATTTCGACTTAGATCAAAGTACAATACTGGTTTAAATATTCCCTTTGGATTCATAAATTCTCAATAATTTCAATGATCCTTTGAATGACTCACTGTAGCGTCATTTTGTTCTCATTTTCAATGTATTTTAGCAGTCATCTTTGCGCCCCTCTGATGCTGACTAAGCATCCTACCACTCCCTCTCGTAACTGCTTTTTCCCCTCTTCAGTAAGGACTGCACCCTTCCATTGTAGCGCTTACCTGTAGAGTTACGACCCCCCAGACACCTCTACCTGCGAAAATGAGATGCACTGCCACAAACAAAAAAAACCATGGCCAGATCAGTATGTAGTAAGAATATAAGAAATTCTCATCCCTTATTCAATAAACCATTACATGTAAAAACAAACCAATCTATTAAAATAATAACCAAGTGATCCATGTAAAGCTCCATACGACAAATATTATAAGTCGGAAATTATCATCAGAAATGTCAGTTAAACTCAAAAATTTTGTGATAAATTAGCATCGAGTATCAGTCATTGAGAGATATTTTTACTACCTGATCAATACCTACAATAATAATTACTACATTGGGGAGCTTCAAAGCAGGTAACTATAGTTACCTAATATACAGATCTATCTGGTGACTAAATAAAATGCCTAACTGGTAGCTGACACATAAGTAACTGCATGTACTCTTAATATGCCAAACTAACATATTCTCACACCTCTAACAAAGGAGAAGTCACCCTAAGGAAGATCAATGAATTGCTATTGTACTTCCAGTGGAGCTGATCGTGCACCAGCCTTAGCATTCACACCAGATTTAAAGTATTTCGACTCCGTAATTGATAGTACAACGCATCTATATTTTATTATTGGGGCATAATTATGACAAATAACGTATTGAATCTATAGAGTAAACTATATACATATCTGCATTGAAACTTTAAGAAAATCAGAAGAATATATATTCCACATTCACAGATCGGACGGGTTGCTTTGATGTAAAATATACACTAGATCTATATGGAAATAATGCATAGAACTAATTCTTTTCGATAAGTTCGAGTGACCAAATTCACTGTAGAGTAAAATGTCATCACTCTACAGACTATATATCTAATTTCTATGTTATTTAGCAGGATATAAGATGTACTCAGTCGCAAAGTTACAATCAATAAATGATCTAATAAATGGAAATACGATTACTTTGGAGATAGTATAAAATAAAATCATTTCAAACATATATTTTCCCTATAGATATGTCAGATGGAAAAAGAAGATTCTATTTCATGATAAATTACAGTTGTCTATATTCATCGTATGAATTATAGTTGAAGGTATAGATGATATCTAATAATTACTATTGAATGCAATTTCCTATCGAGAGCCAGTGATTAGCGATTAGAATATTGCAACTTAGTGATAAAATGAAAGCTCATTCTTTAATTATTCTAAGCACTTTTATTTTGAATAAGTTGACTCTGACTTTATGGAATCACTTCTACGAACATCACAACGAATCAATTTCTGCGTAATAATCCGATTCATAGAACTTTATAATATATTGTGCATTCGTGAGAAGGGAAATAATTTATTAAATAATAAAAAGCAAGTCTTGCTTCTGAATAATTCAAAAATTACCTGATAAACTTTATCAACCTTTATATTCTTATTTCTAAGAACAAGAGAAAATCTTGAAGATTTATGTACATCTTTTATCCACTTTACTACAAAGGACCAAATAAAATTAAGAAGTTATTCTTGCTATCAAGAAAAATTAGCATAGGCATTCTATGTGAGTTTTTAGAAAGCTTCTAATTAAAGGTTTATTTATGCAGTTTGTGGAAGGAGCTCCTATGGCACTAAAACAGGTTTGCGATTATATCATCAGCAGCAATTTATTACTTGGAACACAAACGCTAATAATTAAAGACACTTATACCGTGTGGAATCATGTTCACTTTCTGGTCATTTATTTAAGTTTGTTTTAAGTGGTAAGAGTATCTAATATGGTTATCGTGTGATTTAATGGAATGATTGGTCGGTACAAAGGAAGGATTCTATGAGCATCTTCCTGTAGAAATTATCTTCTGCTGAATTTACTTCGATGTTAAACTGCAGTTAAACAATTCATTGACTCTCTTGAATATGGGTATTTGTTTCTTCAAAATAATGTTAAGTTTCAGAGAATTTATTTGTTATTTGAAACTATTTATAAATATAAGGATATTATGCAGATATATTTTCACTGTATTATACAATAACGATAGACTTTCAAATTCATATTGCAGTATTTTTTATTTTAATATATGAAATATTTAATATAACTATGAAATATTTTTTAATCTAACGCATAAATATACATAAATATGACCATAATTTACTATTACTATTTAAAACAAGAATAATAATTTTTTTAAAGAAGAGAAGAATATATATATGTTCACAATTTCCAAAAGTCATCTATATAGACATTTATAATTGAATAATAGAATGTAATCTCTATTAATATCAAATAGTGACTGGAAACAAAGGCTTTATTTTCTTTACGTTAGTCCTCAATTCCTCACTCGCTCTATTTTCTGTTCTAGTTATAACCACCTATTTTTTATTTTCGAAATAACACTCACATATTTTCAGCGATTGACATTAACCCTATCCTGCCTGGAGTGGCTATAGGAGGGTTAAGAAAGTACCCACCACCATTACAATATGGGCAGAAACAGGTAAAGTAGAGCAGCAAAAAAATATTTGCTGATTTAGAGCTCAGATATGATATCCATTAATATATAAACAAAACAAAAGGTTTTATTTATGGTCTTAGTCTTAATTCTATACGTTGTTTTAATCGAATAAAATAATTTCAAGAGTAATTTTCGAAAGTCAATCGAAATTGAATCCAAGTACTATCAGAGACAAAGTCTGAGTGTACCAATAAAGACTGTTATTTATAGTACTCTGCTTGCTTAGATAGAATCTGTTGTCTGCTTAAAGCCTTTAATAGAAACAAATACTTTATATTCTTAATTAAAATTAAATATAGTTTTGCATTACTATAAAATTGAAGAATATCCCGTATTTCAGTTCTAAATGTTAAGGATTAGTTTTGTTAAATAAATAAATATAAATAATGTATAAGTAATTATGTTTGGACATGAATATTACATAAGATTTTTAAATTTTAAAAACATGCGCTTAAGCAATAAAAATCAAATATGTTATTTATGAATTATTAAAACACATTAACAGTTTATGTTAAATGTAGTGTTACTAATTAATGCATGATATTATAAAATACAGGTAAAGCTCGTACAACGGGGAAAACTGAAAAAGAGGTCGCTTTACAAATCTCGGGAGCATATCTATGCACCTACATGCAGACTAATATACATAGCATAATTAATAATCGTTAATTGATTAAACTTTATACAATATAAAATATAATATTTCATTTTATGATTTTTTTTTGTTTGGTATAAATAAATAAAGTATATATTGAGATATAATATAGAGTAGTTAGACTTCTTTTTAATTTCTATAGAGCTTTCTTAATCAAAGGGTAACAAGATAAAATTAATGAAATTCGAAAAAAAACAATAATTAAATGTTGATTGTGAATTGTAATACCTCTGAATATAATCAATCTTTTACTATATACTTGGTAGACGACTAAAATATTTGTTAAACCATATAATTTAAAGAAGTTGATGTAGGAACTGCATGTCCGGTAGAATGGACATTTTTGTCCTTTGTAGGGGATGTATGTTTAAAGATTGTCCACTGTACGAGCTTTACCTAGTAAAAATAGATATAACTCAGCAGAATCATTAATATATCTTCCATAAAGTTTGAATTTGATACACATGCAATACACAAAATACACACATACACACGAACAACACACAAACTACACACAATCACACAAACTACACACAATCACACAAACTACACACAATCACACATACTACACACAATCACACAAACTACACACAATCACACAAACTACACACAATCACACATACTACACACAATCACACATACTACACACAATCACACAAACTACACACAATCACACAAACTACACACAATCACACATACTACACACAATCACACATACTACACACAAACTACACACAATCACACAAACTACACACAATCACACATACTACACACAATCACACAAACTACACACAATCACACAAACTACACACAATCACACAAACTACACACAAATCACACATACTACACACAAATCACACACACTACACACAAATCACACATACTACACACAATCACACAAACTACACACAAATCACACACACTACACACAATCACACAAACTACACACAATCACACATACTACACACAATCACACAATCACACAAACTACACACAATCACACACACTACACACAAATCACACATACTACACACAATCACACATACTACACACAATCACACAAACTACACACAATCACACATACTACACACAATCACACATACTACACACAATCACACAAACTACACACAATCACACATACTACACACAATCACACAAACTACACACAATCACACATACTACACACAATCACACATACTATACACAATCACACATACTACACACAATCACACATACTACACACAATCACACATACTACACACAATCACACATACTACACACAATCACACATACTACACACAAACTACACACAATCACACGTATTTGTCTGTTTCAGTGTGTTAATTTCATTAGTTGATTGCAGGCAGTAATCCAATGGAGAACATCGAAACATATTGACTGATGGAATATATTATAAACTATTCTGTGGTAGAATAATGTGCTGTGCTGGGTTAGAACACTGTACAGTACTGAGGTAAAGTAGAATACTGTGCTGTGATGTCTGCCAGATCTAGTGAACTCTTGTGATATTTGAAGGACTGGTGTCAGTCGGTCTGGTGTCAGTTGGTCTGGTGTCAGTTGGCCTGGTGTCAGTTGGTCTGGTGTCAGTCGGTCTGGTGTCAGTCGGTCTGGTGTCAGTTGGTCTGGTGTCAGTTGGTCTGGTGTCAGTCGGTCTGGTGTCAGTGGTGCGCTATAGCTAATTCCAATGCCGGAGGAGTTCATCAAATTAGAGCTAATTGTTAAGGTGCGAGACTACGCATACGAATGTGGGGGAGAGGGGGTTAGAGGAGGTGAGAGGGGGTGTCGACAGGGAGGTGGGGGGGGAAGTGTATGAAAGAGGAGGAGGGAGGTGTAAACAAGGCTTACGTAGGCTACGGTTGCTATTGATGCTACGTATTCTGACGATTTCGTCAGAACAAAAAATGGTCAGAATACGCATCCAAACTAACCTTAGCCTTAATCATAAGATAAAGTAAGCCATGATGTGAAGAAATTTCCCCTCTTTTCTTCGCCTATTTCCCCTCACTAAATCAGATATGAACCAAATGGCTGAAATGAGGGGCACAGTTTTCTTTGTAGAGATACAAAGAAAATATAGGACATGCATTTTTGGGGTTAACTATTCTATTATCAAATATTATATTTCAGTTTCCTATAATATTTATATAAAACCACACATGTAACGCATATGAAAACTGTATAAAAAATCATTTTAAGAAAAATTATTATTTTAATACTCATTCCGGAAGATGTTGAAGAATAATTCAAATTCAATATTTCCTACATAATTTTAAGTTGTGTTTTAAATTTAATTATACAACTTATAAAAATACCCTAATGCTATTTTCTAAAAAAAATCTTCTTTCCTTCCATATCTTGAGTGCATCTCTATTCGAAATATTCGTCACTTATGAATACAAAAATTCATGCATCAAAACTGAGAAGGTACTTTTTATCTGTAAGTATATACAAACCATATCATAGAATGAATATAGTGTAAAGTTACAATCAGATGCGAACAATGTTTAAATATTATTTAAACATTGTTCTCTCAACAATAAAAATATTTCAACATTTTAATAATAGCCTTTTGACATTTTTATCCGGTATTCTATTCTCATGTCATTATTTACTCTACTTCTCGATGGCGAGTGTCAAGTTTTTCATTCGTACGTAGGAAATCTGTGCCGGGCAGATTATTAATTTGAGTCACGGTTCACTGCTCTATCAGTCACTGTCAAAAGTCACTGTAATTGATTATCTTAAGCCATGGCTTCACAGTCAGAATACGAGATGAAGAAAGTCGTGGGAAGAACATGGTAATGTGTACCCATAATTACGCCATAGCAATCCGTCAATTTGCAATCAATATTTGACTTGAAGTTAATACAGTGAGATGATACTCCATTGATTTTATTCACTCATATTATGGGGAAATGTAACTCTTAATACAGTTAATTTAATATCACTGCTATTTAGATTATTTTTCTAGAAATAACATTCACACGCAATAAGTTTTTTTTTTGTTATTAATAAAATCATCGTATTAATGGTTCGTTCTCTTTACAATGAAAACTTTTGTGGAGAGATGAACGTTAGAAATATTGTAATAAAGAAGTGTAAACTGAAAATAAATTTAATAATCATAAACACATTATAATAAATAACTATTTTAATTTATCAAAATATTCACTAATCAATATAATTACAAATGAAAATATGCAGTAATAAAGAATGGTGATAAAAGCATATTTAATTCATGGTTTATGTCTTATTATATTATTTTATCTGAAATAAATAAGAAGGCATACATTTAATCTCTTAACTAAATTCAAAAGTCTCAATATGATATATAAATTAAATTTAAAATACCGATATAAATATGAATAGAGATATAAAATTTTGAGAAAATATCAACACAATGTTAATTATTATTAGGCTAATTAATTTGTTGACTACCTTTTGAAATTAGCATCTATCTTGTTTATAAATTTAACATCAAACCACGCTTAAATATTCTGTTGACAAATATCCTTGTATATATTGTTTCATTTTAAATCCTTGAATACTGTTCTCTCCCTCATTTTAAATTATTAAAGAAAAGAAGTAAATCCTCTTAGAGGCAAATGTATTTCGCCCCAAAGTGCTTAGTCAGCCAAAAGAGATTTCAGAATGAGGTGAGTCCTCTCTTTGTTCTGCTGTTACCTTGTTTGGACTAAAGAGCTTATTAAATAGGCCCATTATAGAGGCAGCTGCGGCAAATATTAAAACATCTTCTGTCGCTCCAAATTATAATGTGCGGCATTGGTTCTGGAGACGTAAAATTAGGCACTGAGTGCGATAATATGAGCCTCAGCATTTCATGACAATTTCGAAATAATTTTTAGGGTCAAGGTTTAAATAGATTTAGTGGTTGAATATTGCTAATAAAATTGTAATACTGTGACTAATTGACTGCAGTTGAATGCAGTCCTGTTTGTTAAATCACTGAGTGAAGTCAGTTATGTTAGGAATAATGTTCTCAACTGTTAGATGTTCATTGCTTTATGTTTTGGTTATTTGGTAATAGGGAAAGATGGGTTTTATTAAACCTTGCGCATATCTCAAAATGTTATAAATTATATATTGACATCTATATCCATACAAACGAAATATGAATATAATTATCAGTGTAGTTCTATATAGGAACATCAACAGTGTTTGACGATGATTATAATTTCCTCTGCAGTTTGAAGCAATGGCTCTAATCTGCCACAGTGAGTTGATCTATCAGGGACTGAGGTAGTAAATTAGGCAGCCTGAGACTGATAAATAGTGGCCTATTTGCATAATCAGGGCCACAGTACCTAATTGCAGTCTAATACCTTCTAATGGCATTGGATAGAGTCTAGAGAATGAAGAAAAAAGACAACCAAATATACCAACTTCAACAACTACAGATATTGAAGAGCATATTAAAAAAGTCCTACTATATTTTACACACTTTAAAAAGAGTATCAATTGAATTCAATTATTACTAATTCATTTAATCATAACTTTTTAGATAAAAAAATGCATCAAAATGACAAATACATTAAAATCTATGAAATAAATTCTACCAAATGTTTTTCTCATAATATTTCGAAAGAAAGCTCAGTAATTTATAAATATTGAAATCGCTAAAATATATTCACGCTAACATATTTCTACATATTTTCCCCAGCTGTTCCATGCCTATAGGTAAGTAATTCCAAAGAGGCACTCGTTAGTCTGTAATTTGCAAATCCCTTTTAATTATTCTAAAAGCATTTAGAGTGAAGAGAATAATTCACGAGGAGTATTGAAGTTTCTGTCAGAGCACAAAAGAACATTCGTGAAGAAAAAGTCTCAAAGAAAAATTGATATTTTAACCAATTTTAGGAAGATTTTTATTTCCCAATTTCTTGGTTCGTTGACTTCAAATTCATTTGCTCCAAAGTTATTAAAACTTCCTCTCAACTTTTTTTTCATGATAAGTTGTATAAAAAGACTGAAGGCAGACTTTGATGCAGAAGGAGAAAAGTGTTCTTTGTTATTCTAATGGTGCACTCTCCCTTTAGGACATAACCTTATGCTTCTTGAAGGTAATAGACAATATATATACATTAAATTTAATACCCATAATCGATATTTAATGAAATAATAACATTATAATATCTCAAATATATTTCAATAACGATTTCAGATACAATTTTTCTCTGAGGTAATGGGATTTAAATCATATAATTATAAGATTAAATAATAATGATTATTTATTATATATACTCAGTTGAAATATAAAATAAGTTTTGTCTCTCAGTTCACCTGATCCAAACCAATTGAAAATAGAGGATAAATTCTTGAGTAGATAGATTGCTGACTTTCCCATACAATATTCAAAGTTGAATTCGAACAAATGTTGGGATGAAATTTTTCCTGATACAATGACTGATACCTGATGTCAATCCGAGACTTATACGGCCAAGTGAGATTAGTCAAAATAAAATAGACTATTTAGTATTTCTTTGACACAGTTTTATTGGTTCTACTTTTAATTAATCGGTATATAATTAATAAAATGCTTATCTCTGCAATACTCAACTTAAAATGATATCACAGAGTTATCTAGGAGAGGTGCAGGAGTTACGGATAGGAGTTGCACCCTTTGCATTTATTGTGAAAAAGAGGGGAGAATTGTTAAGGAGAAATGGAAGGAAGATTCGAAACAGAATATAATAGAGCTATTATGAGGAGGTGTACGAATATTATATAAACAGTACAAAACTATGAACATTTGATAATTATGAGCACTACAAATACTATGGGTACTATAAATTATTTTATTATTAGCGGTACCCAGTAAATTACTAAAAAACAATTACTAAAAAAAATAACAGCTCGGAAACAATTGCTCGAAATACGATTCGAAAAACAATTATTCGAACGAATATCTGATCGAATGAATAATTGCTAGAGATTTGATTGAAAAGATTCAACCTCAACGGGAAATCGATAATATATTATAGGTTAAGTTTCATTTTCTAAATCATCTCTGAAATTAAAAAGTTTATTTTATTAAAAAATAAATAATAACTGATTAGGTAATACTTTGAAGAACTATTTTGATCAATCCCTACGAAAAATAAATAATTTTTAAAGTTAAAGTTAAACCTACCTATAAATTTTGTACACAGTAATCAGTAGGTAGGTAGGTGCCTATATGCTATAAAAATAAGTAAAATTAGTAACCTAAATAATTGATATAGCATTGCTGTGTCATGAAACTTATGTTACAAATAATATACATTTTATATTATTTATTTCTTATGTTATTATTACAATATTATGTGTGTAATAATTTTAAGAACAGTAATAAAAGCTGATGAAAATGTTAACCAGTGCCCCATCATATTTAAACTCACAAGGTGTTTGTAGCATCCTGGCATTCGGGTTTTTATCCATTAACAAGCGAAAAAATAATAATACTGAAATATTTTCACAACTCTCGATAGATTATTAAAGTTAAAAGAGTTCTAGCTATGGATCCACATTGTTAAGTTTATAGTTTAAGAGATATTCAAAGCGAAACACTGCAGTTTTTTTCAAAGAGTGTAGCACACTAATTTTCGGAGTTCATTGCAGTTAGTTTATTATATATTTGCAAGCGAAACAATAATAATATTGAAATATTTTTATACTATTCGATAGATTATTAAGTTTAAAAGAGTTATGGCTGTAGACCCACATTGTTAAATTTATAGTTTAGGAGATATTCAAGACGAAAGTTCTTTGCATACACTGTTGCACACAAATCACCGGAGTGAATGGTCTTTAGTTTCTTATCCATTTTTCCGCGGAAACACAATCATATTATTATAATTTTATATCATCTGATAGAATATTAAATATAGAAGAATTCTGAGTATGGAACTAGTATCTAAAAATGGATGGTTTAAGAGATATTTCAGACGAAAGTTCTTTCCATACACTGTTGCACACTAATTCTCGGAGAGAACGGTCATTAGTTTTTTATCGATTTTTCTGTGGAAACACATTTATATTATTATAGTTTTATATAATCTTATAGATTATTAAGTTTAAAGAATTCTGAGCACGGAACCAGAATCGAAAAATGTATGGTTTAAGAGAAAACTTCATATATCTCACTGTTTCACAACTCATTTTTTCAAAAACTGCCATATGATCACATCGTACCTCTGGCATTTTTTTTCCAGACTGGTTAACCTGTTATAGTCTATGAACTAACTAACACCATGGGTATGCGCAGTTACTTCCCCAATTGTTCGTTTGAGAAATTGATCGTAAACTCATTTGTTCATCAGATAAATTGATTTTCGATCAATGCTCCAGCTGACGATCCATCCTACAAAGTTCCAAAAATCAATGTTTTGGCTATATTGTTTTGGCTATAAAATCAATGTCTTATGAATTGCATGATTGATTGGAAGATATGTGAGATGTCAGAACCTCCATCTACCAAGCATCTTTCAACTAAAGACGAAATGGAAAACATTTCAAATAGGATCAATCCATCTTCATATCATAAGTTCACACACTTAAGTGTCACACTCAGGCAGCTGGGTACGCGGAAAACTGTCATGTGGAAAACTGTCGAAGCGGAAAACTGCCATGCGGAAAAGTGCCAGGCGGAAAACTGCCAGTCACTTACTGGCAATTTAATGACTTTAGTCCATAATGACATTTGAATTTAATTTATAAAAAAAGCCGTTCATATTTGCATGCTAAGTCACGTACACTTTGAAAAACTTGTTAAGTTACGTATATAGTCTCTTGTTTTTAATTTCCAATTGATTTCAACAATACAGCCTCTAGTTCCGAAGCAAACGTTAAAAACCCCGTGTACTGATTTGTGATTACTATATAGCTAATTAGATATTCTCACAATAATATAATTTTAATTATACAATGAATTAAGTGAATGTTTAATCAACTTATGTGTATGTTCAATATATATTACATTTACAATTTTATTCTCCATCTCAATAACACAACATTTTCATTTCTATAATATTCATTTATATGTAAAAAGTATAATTATAATTAATATGCACTCCAATTCGATGAAGTGAAATTGTTAGAGAATTAGGTGGGTAGTAGCAGTTTAATAATCATTGATGTTGTTTTGCAAATTCTAAATATATCACAAACATCTATCAAACTGTTTTATAATGAGTACAAGCGAATATTAAGCTTGAAGGCTTGTTCAATTCTCAAATTATAAACAAAAAAGAAATAATTTGACACAAAACCAGTTATGAACTGATAATGTAAAGAAACGTGGTGTAAACAAGGAAATTGTACTCTGTCCCTGATACAATTATTTCCTTATTCTTCTCTTATTTTCTAATAATGGTTTTATTTTTTAATATCTATATTGAATTTGTAATATTTATATAATGATGTATTAAAAAAATAATAATAAAACTGTCTACAATTAACTATTATTTTTGTTATATAAACTAATTAAAAATAAATGTCCCCGTAACTCCTTAACAAAGGGCGAACACCTTTTTTTTAATTCAAATGTTATTATTGACTAAAGTCATTAAACTGCCAGTGAGTGACTGGCAGTTTTCCGACTGGCACATTTCCGACTGGCACATTTCCGACTGGCAGTTTTCCACTTCGGCAGTTTTTCGCCTGACAGTTTTCCGCAAGGCAGTTTTCCGCCTGGCAGTTTACATAAAATGGTCACTGAGTCATCAACTTTAGTAGTTGCAACTCAGCTCAATATGTGGTATGTAACCTTATGTTAAAATGTAAATTCAAACAAGGTAATCTTGCCTATAACTTGATTCTAAAAGTTAAATCAATCTACTATATATCATCTTCCATTCATGGCCGAGCGGTTGGAGATTGATATGGTGGAATCGTAATACAGCAGCCTCCTCGTGGTGAGTTTTGGTTGATTCCAGTTATAAAGGCATTTGGTTTGTAAATATTTTGATTATTGATACATTTATGAATGAAGGTAGCAAAGAATATATGTTCTTAATGTAATTTTTTCTATTACTTTTTTAAGCAGTAAGACATCTAAGGATCATATTCATCAGTAATGGAACTTCCTCTCTCAATTTTTAATGTGTATATCATATTTTTGAAAAAAATGCAAACTAAGTCATTTTTATATCCATTCGCACCTTTTCCGCACTATTACGATATGAAACAAAAAAGGTTCAAATTCGCTCCACCCTATTACACAAGTAATGTTGTTCAACAATATATGCAGAGCATATGGTAAGTTTCAAATCCTTTATAGATTTTTCACAGCTACGACTATATATATATTCACAAAATCTAAATAGAAATTATTAATCACAACCTCATTTTTTTCAGGATGCAAGTGATAACATTTTTCTATTAATAATCAAATTATTAATTACTTAGTTTCAGATTAACTTACAAATCATGTTAAGATCAATATGTAACTTATTTCGAATTGTTTTATCATTACTTTTTACACAGGACGGAGTGTGAGGTCAGCAATTAAACAGCTCTATCAGATTCAAATTGCACAATATTTTATATATTTATTACTCCATTGTATTTTCTATGGCTATTTAACTGCCCGAAAGATAATGATATATGATAAACAGTTTACTTGAAACAATAAGAGTTGCAGAGGATAACTAGTTTGTAAATCATGGAATGTTTAACCACCCCTGTGATGATTTAGTAAACGAAAGCACTCGTGCGTGAAGCTTGTAAGTCTACAACTCTACATCCTTTATCAGTTATTCTTATTGTAGAATTGATTCATACATTTCATTAACCTGTGTAATATGATTTAAATTACTTAATTAAACAAGGAAGCTAATAAGTTATACTTACAGGTATTTTATAAATATAGTATACCTACCGCATTTCGCTCAAATGATACGGTACCGGTTATAACATTTACATCAAGGGGTTTTCTATGGATATTAAGTATACATGAAATGATTTTAGGATAGAGTAGTTTAAAGAAATGATTTCAAAGCTTTATCATAAGAAAAGATCAAAAATTGCGAATAAACAAACACAATCTTAAATTAACCGTAAACTTCAGTGCATGTAGAATGTAGATATCCCTTTGCCTAATGTCAAAAATATTATTGCACCTTATGCACATACCTTACCTATCATAATACCGTGGATAATCCTAACCTATATTCGAAGAACTGGAGAGTCAACCATCAAATGTCACATAACAGTTTGGGATATAAAAGAAAAATATTTATCAGAAGGGAGCATTGCATAAATATTGCGATAAGATCTAGTTGCTACATCAGCAGTTGATATGATTTTCTACACTAATTGGATATCATTATTCATGAGCTAATTAATTTAATCGAAAATGTCTACATAAAAAGCTATGTATTCTTCTTTATATGATGCATCATTAGTGGGCACCAGTAATATTCATTTATAAATATACATGGAGCTCACGGTTCGATTGTGCTGAGTCACTTTCTAATTGGCAAATGTACGCCATAAGACCCAATTATCAAACCTCTAGGTTATAAAATACTATTTGCAAAACCGATCTCACGAAATGTTTACTTTCAAAAACATACCTTTACATTATTATATTACTAAAAAACACTACTCTCATTAAACTTTCAACTGTACAATAATTAACTATTGTCTGTGTGTGGCAACATTCATTTAGTTTGTTGTTCAGTCTATAGATTAATTTCTATGTATCTCTTAATGTAAATGGGGATCCCAATTTATAAAACTTCTCCTTAGCTACAACCTCATCAGTTTCTATAACAATGGAGGCATTCATTGGACAGAAAAGCTACAACATCTATACGCAGCATCAAATGATTATCATCCAGCTACTGCAGTTAGGTGCTTATCAACAGAGTCATTTAGGTTTCCCTCTTTTATTTAATTTCAGAGACCTTAAAATGGAAAAGCAAGAGTTTCTACAAGACTCTAATCATTTATTTTATAAATGAGAACTATACAGTAGAGGCCAAAAATATAATTTATATTGGTAAAATTGTGTTTCAGATCCGCTCGCAATTTTTCATAGTCACTTTAAATAGGTAAAAGGAGCAGTTTTAGAAAGTTTTTCACGGATACAATTTTTGCGCAAACACTTACTAGCTCAATAAACAAAGTCACCGTGAATGCAGTAACTTATCAAGGGATGTGACAAAAAGGAACACAAGCACCGCTGGCTACACTCATGAATATGAAGGGTATACTTGAAACCTACCAGCCTACCTAACACAAAAATCTAAAACCTCGTTATAGTTGAAGAGTATAAACTTAGCGTTATTCTCCAAAACTGCACGCAAGGTTAAAAATTATAAACATGGTGAAAATAAAGAGAAAACACAATCCAGATTATAATAGTTAAAAAGGAACGCTATTCTACCCTTCTCTTCCAATCACGATAGACAGTTTCAGGATAGAGCGCCTGGTAGCTAAAAAATTGTGTAGACCTAACCATTACAAAAATATAAAATACTTAAAGGTCCCCTCCACTTTAAATTTTGTATTGCTCTATTCATTTAATCTATATATTATATTATGCGATTTTAGATGTTCGGGTGGGTTTTGCACTACCTTCTGACTTTCCACGCTAAGAAATATTAATTAATTTAGTAAGGGTCTAACGTCTGCTTTGGAACCAAAGTCCATATCGCTTTTAAAGTTGACGTCAAAAGAAGATTAAGTACAAACGACTGGAAGAAGCAGTAAGAAATTAAAGTGACTCCATGAACAAATTCACCTTCCACAGTGGTGACACTGCTCATGGATGCAGTAAAGCTACTCCGTAAATGCGGTCATTTACCAAGGAATGTGACGAAAAGTACCCACATGCACCGGTTGCTGCACTCACGGATAAAAGAGGAAAATGAAGAGGTGATAGTAAATGAAGCCTACGAGGCTACCTAACACAAAAATCAATCTAAGACCTTTTAGTTGAAGAGCATAACACTAGCGATACCCTCTAAAACTGCAAGTAGCGTTAAAAAATTGATAAACATGTTAAAAATGGAATAACAATACATAATCCAAATAAAAACAGCTCTGACACAGATCCCTTTTCCATTCACCACAGGCAACTTCTGGATAGAGCCCTGGCCCCTGTAGGCGAAAACATTTTATAGATGCATCTAAATTCAACTGTAACTGTAAGAATAGGAGAAGGAAATATTCTTGTGATTATGTAAATAGGCTAGATATAATTACTAATATTTTGCAATTGTTTTTGACAATAATCATAAAATATTATCTCTACTCTTTCACATGTATCTTCACGTATACCTTAAAAACTATCACATATTATTCAAATTGAAGAAATATATTCAGTTATTAAAATAAATACATAAGTTAACATGTACAAATAAGTCTTAGCTAATTAAAAGTAATTAATTAAAAGTAATTTAAATCAAATTATATCCTATTACTAAAATGAACTATTGGTATTTTTATGTCCAGTTGAAATTCACTTTATGAACATTTAGATTTCTAAGGTTTCATAGAATATATACACCTGGATTAAGATAATTCATATAATTTAAATACGTGGCTATAAATAAAATTACATTTAAATCGTTAGCTACATTTTAAAAGTTATTAGTTGCATAGATGATGGACAACTGCAGATAATTAATTAATTTTCCTCTTCTTGCCCCTTCTTAAGCATCCTAAAATACACCAGCACCCAACAGATTCCTCTTCTTTCGAATCTCCATAGAGAGAAGAGTCGTCCAAATGAAAGTCAAATTTCTGTAACTCCTTGTCTGTAGATTTACATTTAATATCGGGGGACACGCAATCGTATCCTACTAATTCTGTTTCTATCACAAAATCTGATATACTTTGCAAACTATTACTTCGAGACTTCAAATTGAATTTATTTACATTAGCAATTAAAGGAGAAGTTATATTAAACTTAGGTCTTCTAGAAGCTCTCGTTTCTCCACAAGTGAAACTCTGCAACCTTGTAACTTGTTTTGGAACACAAACTCTACTGAATTCGTCAGAGGATTCTCTCAGTGCTATAAGTTTCTTCAGTTCTCTTTTCTCGATTGCTGCTTTCAACTCGTTTAGGAAAGATGAACTTTCGGCAGTGTCTCTTTGATATCGCACTCTGTTCCTATCCATCAGTGACAAATGCCTGCTAACACCAAGCACTCTATTCAACTTTTTGTCACATGGAGAATTTGAAGGCAAAACTGTGTCTGGTGACTGATTATGAAAATAATCAGAGTTAACTGATAATGAAAGTTTTTCTTCCATTGCGTATTCTTCAATCTTATTTCGCCGTTTTTGCTTATTTGTTGTGAACTGATTCAACTCCTCGAAAAACATCGGCATTGCTCTATTTTTTATGCTTCTCAAATCTTCTTTTAGACTTGTGTCCTTTTCACGCATCATGATTATTAATAAGCAAAGTCACTGAAATTATAGATATGAATATAAATACAAGAATATATGAACAACAGAGTACATAATAGACTTTACAGTTTAAATAAATTGAATACTTATCCAACAAATTGGAAGTACTACTTCCTTCTAAATATTTAATTTTATGTTTAATCAATACTTAGAATTACTTCTCTCATGAATTAATGTTTAGGCTTCTGGATACACCTAAATATATTTATAAATACCAAACTCTACGCATGAAAATTAAATCAATTCTCTATAAAATTCTGCATAAAATTAGCTAGCCAAATGGAAAAATAATGTAGATAACGAAGAATAATAAGGATTATACAAAATAAATTTGTAATTATCCTTCAACTAAATAATATTGGAGAAAGAAAATGTGTGTTGAACATGAGCTACCAAAGTAAAGAGTTTACGCATGACAGTAATTTCTCAAATCACTCTGTTCTAATTTTGAATCATTTTCAAATCTTACAAATTTGTCATTGTGTAACTACAAACAATACAATTAGTAAAGAATATATTTTTAAATGAGAAATTAGTAACTGCCAAAAACTCATAACCTACGGATACACTTTTCTTTGACTGTACCTAGGCATATTCAACGAAAACTACAAAATTTAGTTGAAAACAGTTTGAAAAAACCTGATCTAGGCTTCTTTTTTATCCAACACCGAATATTTTTAAGCATAAGTTCTGATGATGGAAAATGTAAATTGCAGTATCACCTTACAAGGCCATTCTCTTAATTACTATCTCTACTATAATTAATCAGTTATAATAATTTAATGATTTGAATTCAAAATTTAAGAAGTAATTATTCATGATTTTGTATTTGAAAAATCTTAAATTTTCTTGAAATTTTCTTTTTTGTAGAATGCTCTCTGTTTAGTGAATTAAATGAACTAGTAAATATTTGATTATGAAGTAATAATAGTATATCTTTCCTAATTGAAATCTAGATTCAGATATCTTCTGAAGGATTGGGTAGAAGAGATTTATTTATTAGGAGAAACTTTCAGAAAATATCTGTCATCAATCCCGTCACACGGTTCCATCTTCATTGTTTCTAGGGTATACATATTATTTTGGTAATTTTAAAGTTTGAAAAATTTATGTTAATATTTAAGCAATGTGTAACAAGTCCTTCGTGAAGAAAATATTTTCATAGAGTAGAATAAGAACATCTACTCAATTCCGATATGTCCTGAGTCATTTTGTTTCCTTCGCAGAAAGCGGAAGGTTATATTTTAGACGGCATTTATTTATTAATCATCTCGTTATTCGCACAACTTAAAAAACATTAAATCAAATTGCCTAAAATTTTGTGTGACGATTGGTCAAATGTCAAGGAACCATCCGGTAGAATTTTGGGAGCGATCCAGTCAAAGGTCATGGTCGATGTCATTGAAAAAGTATTCAAACTAATTGCATAAAACTTTGTGGGACGATTGGTCATGATTCGGTTACCAGTTTGTTAGATGTTAGGAGCGAACAGATCAAAGGTTGAGATCAAGGTAAATTTATAACTCAAGTATTATTGGATGGCCAAGGTTATTTATAAGCGGCGGTGAAGGTATACGCTCTACCGAGTGCTATAATGCATTAGGACAATTGTGCTATAATGCATGATATTGTTTTATAATTGTGTTATAAAGTATCAGCTATGCCTATATAAAGTATCAGATATGCCTAAATAAAGTATCAGCTATGCCTATATAAAGTATCAGATATGCCTAAATAAAGTATCAGCTATGTCTTTATAAAGTATCAGCTATGCCCATATAAAGTATCAGCTATGCCTATATAGAGTATCAGCTATGCCTGTATAGAGTATCAGCTATGCCTATATAGAGTATCAGCTATGCCTATATAAAGTATCAGATATGCCTAAATAAAGTATCAGCTATGCCTATATAAAGTATCAGATATGCCTAAATAAAGTATCAGCTATGTCTTTATAAAGTATCAGCTATGCCCATATAAAGTATCAGCTATGCCTATATAGAGTATCAGCTATGCCTGTATAGAGTATCAGCTATGCCTGTATAGAGTATCAGCTTTGCCTATATAAAGTATCAGATATGCCTAAATAAAGTATCAGCTATGCCTATATAGAGTATCAACTATGCCTATATAGAGTATCAACTATGCCTATATAAAGTATCAGCTATGCCTGTATAGAGTATCAGCTTTGCCTGTATAGCACTCTGAATGAAGATTTTATGATTTTGTTAACTGTATCCAATTGATTTGGATTCATTCTTAAAAATAATTATTTCCAATTTTAAAATGGGAATAAGTTTGTTATACTAAAATTAATATCTTCTCTTCATAACCTTTGCCAAGTCTATTATTTTTTGCAGATAACAATGGTTGTATTGCCTAACTCTAACCACAAGCAATTTAATTGCCCTCTACCTCAATAAGGTTTCAGTTTTTAGTCTCAACTGAAGACTGCAACGAAATTACAGGAATTATCGATTAAAGCGAAACTGTTATCAAGGACCCAAACACGAATTAGAGAAAAGTTCTCCTACTAACATCTTCTTAGGTAGTTACAATGACCACATCAATTAAATCAATTGAATGTCTCATAAACAGCAGCCTACCATAAGAGTATAGTCAGTATTAGTCACTCTCTCTGTTGATGATAATTTCACATAAGAAATGTTTTTGGGATAATCTTACTAATTTGTATTAAATTCATTTTTGAAAGTGTGATTTCATGAAATCTTCACAGATAATATTTTTCGTCATGGCACCTAATTTCAACAATCCAACTGGTAATTTGAAAGTGGGATTATATAATTATGTTCAATGTTTTGGATTGTTGGAAATGGGAAATAATATATACGGAAGCATGCATTTGAACGGTTTGTTAGGAAATAGAAAAGAATTAATTATTTATATGATGATAAATTATGATAATATGAGGTGAAACTGAACTAAGAAATATCCCGAATTTTTAGTTTTGTTTATTAAAATTGGAAAATTCCCATTACTTGTTTTATGTAATTAGTTTTCATTTACAAAAAATACTTCAAAATCAGTGCATTTCGTACCGTATCCAATGCTGAAGTCGTATACCGTGTCCTCTGCATAGATTATTGTGTATTACAAACAGATCAAAGACCGTTCAATAATTTGAAGTAGCTAAGTGAGAAATAAAGAAAGGCAAAGATGGTAGTTTTTATCTTTTGGGGCCTAACTTATGGATGTGCCGGCAGAGTCTCTGTGGGATACTTTGGCTCAAGAGCTGCATATCAAAGAGGTTTGTGGGGCACATATTGATTGCACCTACGATCTGAATTTATGTCCCTACGTGAGGGGAGAAGCATAAGGAGCTAATAAAAGACAGGGTAGAGAGGTGGGGAAGAGAGCAACCAAACGAGGGGAGAGAAAGAAGTAGTAAGGGAGAGATTAGTCAGTAAAGTTTGAAATTGATAAGGTGTAGTCTACATGTAGAAGATAAGATGTAAATCGATAATGAAAATATATTGAAAAAGTGGTGAAATAAAATTAAACCGTAAATTAGGAGCAAGGAAAGATAATGTGTAAAACATGTGATATTATATCAATTAACATTAAACATTAATTTGTTTCAATAAATTCATTTTGAAAAATTTGCCTTCTACATAATGAGGAACTATTAATATAACTGATCTCTATCATAATTCTACAACATTCTAAATTTTTTCAAAATCCCTTCATTATACGCAGCATATTTTAACAATGTAACTTCTCTCCAAGTTAAGTTTAGTTCTGTTTTCCAGTAATGAGATCACCCTCGCAAATGACTTGGCGAGGATGAGTCACGATAGCATCACCTGCTGAGTTTCGATGTCATTACGAGATGGTCTCTGTAGATGAGGAATAGAAACACCATCTTCAGGCGTCACATTCCCATGCAAATACACAAGTTTATCTCTGTCCGAGAGACATTTGGAGCCGTGTAATGACACTGCAAGAACCACGGGGGACGAATCTACACAATGGACCCTGTCTGTGTCTAAAGAAAGGAATTATGAACTCCCTTCAATTGGTTTCGAATTTATGGAGCTGACAATTAGATTTTGAATGAGAACATACATATACTTCTATTGTAGGTACTCTCTTTGATGGTGTAAATAGATTTAAAAAAAGAAAATATAATAATATAAATTGATGCTTCATTAATGTTCATCAAATACTTAATTTTAATCTATATTAATATGCATAGTTGTTAAAAATTTCGAGACTACAATGTACGAGTTTGAAAAAAAATATTTGAAATAATACTCAATTTTTCTAATATAGAGTTAGGTTAATTGAAGCTGAAATTTAACTGAAATTTCGAGGCGATTTTCTATTTTCATAGACACTTTTGAATCAAAGATAGATC
The DNA here is from genome assembly GCA_947561585.1 of Caprella mutica. NCBI lineage: Eukaryota > Metazoa > Arthropoda > Malacostraca > Amphipoda > Caprellidae > Caprella > Caprella mutica. The sequence continues at coordinate 74,658 of CANNZV010001824.1, read as the reverse complement.
AATAATAGGGAATACCTGATCCTAAATACGAGCAATTTGTAATGTATAAATATTGGTTTTAAATTATATTTTAATGTATATTTTATGCGCCGTTCATCTAAAGATGAATTCATCTATATGCATTCGTCATTAGCGCAGACATCGATATGTGTATAGCACAACGATTTCTTGGTAAATTGCTCGAAAAACAATTGCTCATACGAACGAATGATCAAATAATCAATTGCTTTGATGATCAATTGCATATTTTTTTATAGATATTTCAAGAAAAAATGGTCATAACTTTATATAAATGGAAAATTTCTCAGACTTTCGAAGAGCTCAAATTATTGGTGTTAATATAGCAGGCTAGTGCAGATAATAGAAACTGTACGAATGATTGACTTCTCATGAGGTACTGTCTCTAAAGTAATGACTTCCTTTGAAAGAGAAGGAAAAACGTCCTCAGCAAAGCACAGGTCTGACTGAAAGTTGAAATCAAATCAGAAATATTGGCGGACTATAAGCCGAATTATTAGAGCAAATCGCAAGACCACGGCTGGTGAACTCACTGCAGAGCTCAATGAACACCTACAGAACACAGTTAACAAAAACTGTTGGTACGGAGCTGCACGAATGTGTATTCCACGGAAGAGTTGCAGTATGCAATTAATATGTTTCCAATACTTTGAACAACCCTTGTCTATCATTATTATATGTAAAATCATGTACTGTATCTACTAATGTATGCAAATCATGCTATCATCATTCGTTATTCATACAATATGATTAATGTATAACATATGCATGGGTATTCTATAATAATATGATATCTATATTTCTTTTAATGTGAATCTTGCAAACTGAATGTGAATAAATTTTGTTCCTAATATATTTCTTTATTTCATGAATATTAAAATTTCACATGAATTTATTTTCATACGTTACAATAGACCTATAACTACAATTTCATGAAATAGACTCAAAACTATTTAATGGGTTTGATGGCCCTTTAATTTAACCCAATTATGCCCTTTAATTAACATTTGTGCTTTGAGAAGTTTATTCACATTGAGTTGTTTATTTTGATTCATGGACTTTGCTGGACATTCATTTTATATAATTAACCTATTATAGAAATGGTATAATAGAAAAATGAATGACGAATTTATATATTAGAAGTAGAATTTTTATGTTGTGTTTATGCAGCCCTAGCTGGGCTTATATGGGTTAAAAAAGATAAAATGAGAGCGAGAAAAGAACACATACCAACTGTATATATTCATAATTTCATGCGTTCTTAATTCATTGTATTTATAATCATTACAAAACCTCCTACTTCGTGAAGGACCACAGCAGATAAATCCTCAAATTAAGGATATTTTCCATTGTGAAAATCAAAGAAACTAATGAGGTGACAGAAAATACAATCTTATATAAAATAAATATATAGTTTAGTATTTTGATCCACTTATTACTTAACTTTATTCAAGACAAGTAAATTATTATTAAGATACATATATACCTATATTTGAGAGGCACGTTAATATAATATTTCTGCTTTCATAAACATCACTCAAGACACCCCTAAAATCTCAGGTATAGTTTTCTATACCTGGGTGATATATTTTCTATAGTGAAATTCTCTATTTGAAATGTTTTATGGTCATTTTATGATGGCTGTACTCAGTCAGTGTTTTTGTGTGTGTCCCGAAAGCTTTGAATGTACCTAGAACGGTTATATTTTTAATGTTTTTATTTAATTTTAACGGGGTTTTCTCTTTAAATAACCATGAATTAAGAACAATTCTTCGAATTAGAAATGTAAATATAGACTATATTTTAATCATTCTATTTTTATAAGAATATATTTGAAGTTACGACTTATTTCTAAACCGGAATTATTAATCTTAAATTCCTTACCGTTTCAAAACTGGTTACACAATGTAGGCTTATCCTAAGCTAATTAGGTACATTGTTTGCCCATATATTTTTTCATGGTCGGATTTTACTACCTGTCGCTCCAATAGTTCACATTGAGAATTCCATTCATTGTGAAATCTTACTTGGTGGTGATAGGGTGTGGTAGTTCTTTCTTGATATCGATATCTGCAATATATACTTAGAATTCTATATATATTAAGTAATTTGAAAGTACTTATTCATTTTTTCGAAATAATCTAGATTCCTAGAATGAGTCACATAAGTTCTGACAATAAAGAGAATGCAATTCCACCAGCAAATTTCGAAAGGAAGATCATTAAAGGCTTCCATAAGAAAAGTCTTAACACTCAGTACTTCACACGCACTAATTTACTTGTGAACTCTAGTGTTGTTGATGATTTTTCAAATGACTTGATTTCTTACTTTGATGAGAAATGTCCTCCACAATATGCTGAACTAGAATATAAATCTGCTATACCCGAAAAAGTGAGAAACTGTGATCCAGTTTCTGACTACCGGTCACCTCTTCATTTGAAGAACACAATAGTGAACAAAAAGGAAAGTCCTAATCCCATGCGATGTGAGAACTATGGAGAAAATGCGTCAAGTGATTACCTGAGTAGTGTCTGTGAGAGTTTCCTCAATACAGTGGAGCTTCTTGAGGATAAAGATGAGTGGAATGAGTGTCCTGTTCAAATGGAGACTGAACAACAACAAAAACAAACAACTGTTAACTATTACCCAGAAGAATTTGAGGTTAAATATGATGATGTACTTTCACTTAGGAATTCAGAAATTTCGTCTGGTGAGAATCTTGAAGAAGCAGCTTGTGCTGCAAAAAGCTTTCAAAAGCCTTCATTGAAAAAGTACATCCAAAGCAAATTTTCAAAGAAATCCCAAGGAAAGATCAAGAAGCAGTCCAATAACCACAAGTCCAAATCGTTCGACAAGTTGAATCAAGGTAATGGCGATAAGGAAGCAAGGAAGTTGAAGAGAAGTTTTTCAGTTCTCTCTAGCCTGAGCATGTCTTCCAAAGTGAAGTCTTCTGATGTCGAGGAGAGAAGAAGCAACTGTGAGGACTTCGAGGAGAAGGAGATATTCTTCTAGGTGAGTTCTATATCTTAATTATTAGTTGAAAGTATTTAATTCTGAATGATTCCTTTATCATTAACAATAATTTAATAAATTTAATGCAATAAGTCTGCTTTATTTGTAGACATCTGCAATAATCATAATTTAATAATGCGGATATGATGTAAATGCTCATGGTTGATAAATAAGATTCTTGATAGATATAAGATGTTGATAGATAATCTAATGCATATAAGATATTGATAATCTAATGTGGCTCTAGCTCAATTGATCCCCTGTCATTTCATTCCCGACCATTTGATCTCCATGCCATTTGATCACCGATCAATTGTTTTCCAGTCATACTTTTTATTTATACATCTTGTTGACATTGTTTATTGGTGTATATATTAAAAAAATAACATATAATAGAAATATGCATCTTACAGTTGATTAAGTTTAAAAATTAAGCAATAAGGGTAGAAACAAGCTAGCGTTAAATATAATATTTTAGGTTCAAAAAAGTTCATGACAAGTAAAATAAATGTTGAATATTTCTAGCAATTATTTCTCCTGATATAGAAAAATAATTGAGCAGTAACTTCAGCAATTTGGTTGTTAGTTTTCAGTTAAGCTGTTTTCGCCTTAACTATATATCGCAAACATTATGATATGCAGGTGGGATTGATAAAAAAATATTTTATGGTAAATACATTATTGTAAAATAAATTTTTTCTTTAATCTAGAACTTGCATAAGTACTGGCTAGAACAGCTTACTGAAAACTAATAAACAAATTTCCAAAGTTACTCTTAAATATTTTCAATCTCAGGCGAAATATTTGCTAGCCATGTTCTACACTTATTTGACTTAACATAAGTGCCATTGGTAATAAGAGCAGGTCTAAAAAATTAACTAAAAATAAATTGAATACATTAAAATAATTACCTAACAGATTATTAATAGTGTACATTATTGTTAATTAATTCTAAAAATGTTGTTTTGTGAATGCATTCATTTTTATATAAATAGTAAATTTCGAATTTAATTTAATTTAGTAATTATAATAAGAGCTGAATATGCAAGTACATTTGATACTGCCATTTAATATTCTTTTTACGAACCTCAATTTGACAGCTTAATTTGTTACTTATTTGAAAATTATAGATTTATTTTCATATTATGTGTTATTATAGTATCAATAAAATTGAATATTAGGAGTATGAACAGAAAAATATGACTGGGAATCAAATGACCGGGGATCAATTGGCCAGCCACCCATATAGTAATGCATATAAGATTCTTGGTATAGATGTAATAATGCATACTTGAGCAATAATTTCTTTTTTCCTGTAAACTTGGACAATAGTACTATACTCAATTTATCTATTCATAATTAGGAAACGATTTTTTTTCTGCATTTCATTAATTAATTTTACATAATTTTTCACCTGAAATTTGATATCTTAAAAATATTAATAAGTAAATTTAAATTTACAAATTATTTCTAAATTTTGGTAGATCATATATTTCAATATATTCATATATTTTGTGAATAAACTTTATCAATAAGTCAATGTTCCCTAAGTGATATTTTGCCTTCTTTTCCAGATTGCTGGTGGTAAAATGAGAACGAAATTCACTCTTCATTTGATGTGAATGATGCAGCCTCAGTTGTAAATAAATAATTTAAGCAATTCAAAAATTGTATTATTACTCAATGTTTTAAAATTTAATCGGGACATGTCATCAACAATTTTACCTCTGACGAATTATCTATTCATCGCATATTATTAATTAGTTGTTAGTAAGGTGATAGATATCGGTTTCTTGCATTGGATGATATTTTGAAGAATTTGATTGCTTGAAAGAAATAACTTACAGAGTAATTAATCCTTCAAGGTACTAACTGATACTACATGAAAATACCCAAAATAAACCTGAAGGCCGAACAGGAATTTGATTTCAAATCAGAATGTGAATGATCATTGTCTTGTTTATCTCTTTAAAAAAGTATTCACATAAATCATATACAGCAAAACTGTTAATTAATACCACTTCTTGTCATTGTTCTGTGGTTAACAACAACCATCAAAATTAATGGAGAAAACATTATTCATTGGACCATTTTTTTTCAATTAATTAAAAGGTATGAACTATATATATAGTGCTTCAGATCAATGGAAATTAGTTTATTGCTTTTTAAATTATAGAACATTAATTTTCATCTTATTTATATATCCAAAGTAATAAAAATGATCAATAAAAGTGATGTAAGACATCTAGGAATATGTGCTATACGTAGTGGTTAGAGTGACGTCATCACATTGTTGTCAGAGAGCGCTAGAAAATTAAGTAATAGAAGTTCGGATGTTGTTGAGAGGCGTATTTCGTTTTTATTACACTTATTTAAGGCTAGTAAGATTTTGACTAATTAGATTTTAAAACTTTTTGGAAATCGATTTTAGAACAGTTTTTGCTTTATAATGCGAAGTATATTAGATTTTTCTAAATAATTCATAATTCTCAACAAATTACCTTGTCTGAGACCCCCTAACCTCTCTCTCTATTTCGCTTCACTGAAGCTAAGAAAGTACAATGCAACTGAGTAATATTTACAAAGTGAAACATTAAGAACCTCGTAAAAGTCACCAAATGGAAGAAAATGTTTCACATAAAGTTTCCCTCCCCTTTCTTCACTTGTAGGGAATTATTCCCTTTACTTTTTCCTGGTACTTACTTGAAGTGAATTCTCTTGATAGGTACAGTCAAGAAAAGTGCCTCTGTAAAGATTTCTTCACAGTTCACTCATTTCATTTTTCTAAATGGAAACTTAACTTATTGTTACGTTAGTAAATATTTTTAAAAAATTGGTCTGGGTACTCGAAAATAAATTTGAACTAAAAATAGGAAATAGGATAATTATTGTGATTAGTCAAATTAGCATCATGCAGTGATTATTATATCTGATAGTAATCCTTCAAATTTTAATTCATTATGGCAAGATAATTTACATTATTGGAGTGATGTAAATAGGATTATCACTCAAATCTTAATTGTTTCCTATCTTTTTTATGCCTCACATTTTTATGTACTTTTTAAAGCTCTTTATCTCCTTTTATTATCTATCACATATCGCAGAATATCTTTACTTCTATTTAATTTCCTCCATTGAAAACTGAAATTATATTATGTTCATCATATTTTAATTAATTGTTTGATACTTTATTGTATTTATAAATTATACTAGTTTTGAATTTTTATACTATAACCATATAATGCTATTTATGATGTGTTTATTCATATTATTGTTGGTTCTACGAATATACTCTATAAATATTTTTTATTTTGTATAATTAAGTAGGACAACATTCTAGTAGTTTATTTAAAGCCTTCATATTATTTTATTGATAATTCAAAATTGATCAAATTACATTCTCTTTAAATCATAAACAATTTACTTATCTATTGACATAGAAGTGAATAAACTAATTAAAAATCACTGACCTTTATTTGCATTCATATCTTAAAGTATTTCTGCATCATATACATCAAAGTATCCAATAAAAGTAAATTAACTAATATTTTTAGTATTCATAATATTAATATTTTTTCCTAATCAAAATAATTCAGGGAAAAAAGAATGAGAATAAATTGGACAGTTTATTTCATCTTCAATTCATAAATCTACATGATTGTACATAAGATATACGATTCTTTTGAAACTAATAGGTATAATGCTTTGAAAGTAATAAAGCCATGAATCAATTTTATTATATTAAAAAAAAGTAAAAAATATACGATTTCAGTTACAAATATAAGGTGAAATATTACTCCTTTACAAATGTTTGAGAGGCTACTTGATGATAAGTAGAACAGTAATTTACATTATTATAATGATATAAAAACTGTTAATTATATATAAATTAAGAGCGTCTCTTTCTTATAAAATTATTCAATGAAAGCCTACTAATAATTCAGTGTAAAAATCAGTTAGTAAAAAGTTATTTGGAAAAGTATTAAAGTTCACACATTATACCTATATACGTTATTTATTTCAAAGAGAAGATGCACGAGGAGTACAATTTATTCTCCTTTTTTGATGAATCTATTGATGAATTTCTTCGTTTCAGTATCTTTGTCTTTCTCTTCCGTTTCAACATTCGCATTACTAGCGGTAGAATAGTGGGTGGTTTCAGACTTCAAATCTATCTCCACCAGACCATTTTCAGCCTCTCCACCTTCCTTCAAACCGCCATTACAATCATCAACAAGGCTATTTCTTGAGGAGGAATCTAAGGGAGTAAAAGAAATCGTGTCAACATCCACCGAGCTCAGAAAGTTACTTCTGTTAGGGTTTTCATAATATGAAGCTGGGCAAATTTCAGTATGAAAGGTGAAACTTTTTACTGTACTCATTGATTCTTCTGGTGTTGAGTATTCGCCTGAGACATCAGTATATACAGAACAATTTGTAATACTATCTGTTAAATTATCTGAGAAATATTCATTGCTACTCTCAACGTTTGATACACTTATATCACTTATTGATGGATCTCTTCCATCAGACATAAAACTATCTGCTTGGACATCATTACTATTACCAGTAGAGATCTGTAAGATGCGCCCTATTACATCTTCTGCGAAATTTCTTTGGCTTTCTTCACTTTGAGAGGCAGGAGCACTGTTCAGAGGGGAGGGGGATGGTTCCAATGTACCTTCTTCAGTAGATTCCAACTGCTCTAATAGCTCTGTGGAAATTTAGAGAAAATTATACTGATTAAATGTGCACCAAAAATTATAATAATTATATTGAAGTTAAAATTTTATGAATAAAAAGGATTATTGTTTTACATTTTCAATTTATCATAAAATTGATATCATGTAGTATATAAACCCAAATAAAAATCCAATAAATGATTGAAGTATATTTTATTCACTAGAAATTCATATCCTTCAGATTTTTTCCACAGTTCGAGATTAGATACTTCTAACGCATAAAAACTATTACACTGGACTGCTGTTGATTTTTTCTTTCGCCAAGAGGTACAAGATTTCATAGATGAATCTTTTTTTAGTCAAAATTCCAAAAATGAACTTCCTTTTCACAATCAGGTCAAGTTATGGAAATTGGGGGGAAATAGAAAATCTATATACAGGGTATTCGCTAAAAATAGTAGCCGATTTAAATGGGTTGTAATTTGAAAAACTGTTATTGCTAGAAGATTGAAGTATATTTCATTCAATAGATTAGAATCTCAAATTCATTTTAATATCTACTTCATACATTTTGCAGATATATGTAGGCACATATGTAGAATTTCAGCTACAATAACGGTTTATTTTTCCAAGAAAGGCACAATTAACAGGGGATGAGGGAAAAGATATTCTGGTGGAGATGTTTAAAATGGATTCATCCGTTTCAAGTAAGATATGGAACACTATTATGTAAAGAACAGATGAATGAAATTACGTTACGTGTAATGTCCACAATGAAGTACATAATTTAAATGTAGGAAATTCATATACCTTGAAAAATCAGCAAGGACAGAAACATCATTAACATGGTTTTAGAGATATTTAATTGCCGATGATGAAACGAAATCATTGTGAAATTGATCTTCTGAGACACAAATAAAGAAAACTAATATTCATTTCATTTTAATAAAACCCTTATTTGACATAGTATGAAACGTAATGTCGTCGTCAAGAACTCGTGCATGATGCTTTGCAGAATGAGATAAAAAAAATGTGTTTGTCTTGATATAATTGTTGTGAGTCTGGTGGTGGCCAAGCAGGATGTAAAATTTTGATGAATTGGAATTTTAATCTACTGTATTGAATTAACCGTATTTCATTCTTCTACTAATAATTGTTTACAAAATACAACCTTATTGGCTTATTCTAATGGCTAATTTTAGCGAACACCCTGAACAATGTCAACATTTTTGTAGAAAATATATTACATATAAGAAATGGTGACCGGTATATTCCACCCTGGGTATATTCCGTGGACTGACAATTGGGCCCCAACAATTGGGCCTGCCGACAATTGGGCACCATGATAATTGGGCCTCCAATACAATTATATTATATGTCATTTTTTTCAGACTCTACTGTATTAATTTAATTAAAGACCATTGCTACTGTAATAACTATAGTTGTGACAAAAAGCGTTCTGCATAGAAATATAATCTTGAGCATATTTGAAATTAAGAAGCAACAAAAAACAAAAATATATAAGCAACAAATTTCCTAGATAAAGTAAAATGTAGGTTTTTTAGAAGGTCGTGGTCCACCAAGACAAGCCGAAATTTGTGGAACATACAAGTCGAATTAAAGTAATGTGAATTTGTTGAAACCTGTTCACTGAGTTCAGTGTTCAATATTGAAGAGTTTTATAAATTATTATTACAAGATGTATTCCCATAATCTCATTTTATCCCAACAACTGTTAAATTTTTCTTTGTTCGATCTAACTAAATAACGTTTAAAATTTACCAATTTTTTTACCAAATATTACTGTGAAAACTTTGTCAGACGATGTACACTAAACATTGCATCCTTGTACCATCATTCAAGTTAATACGACTTATTTAAGCACTTCAAAGATTTTCATTACACCGAAACATGTGATTTACATTCAAATATGATTTAAGGGGCTTGCTAATATATACCTTATCAGCAATATCAATCGAATTAAAACATATTTTTTTATTAGAGAATATATAGCATATTTCAAAGATAATGTTGTCTCTATATCCTAGTAATAACAAAATAAAACTTCTTTATTGTGTCTTCTGCTTAATTTTGTTTTGTGGTCAATTGTCGGTGCACCGGGATATTCCACCCCGGTAAGTTCCAACCTCTATGCGGATTAGGTTTGGTTAGTTATTAATAATAAATAATTATTAATATTATATATAATGCTAGGTAACTGGCGTTTAATTTCATTGTAGAATATTAAACATTTTTCTGGCCAATCACAAGCGTTTATTTTACAATACACATCTAATAGAACAGCAGAATGAAAGGTTGTGTGAACACTCTTTATCAGTTGAGATATTTAGATTTTCAATCACAAGCTGATTTTCTCCACTATCGCACACACAACAGCGATATTAAGTAACTGTAAGATGATGTCGTTATATAGTACTTCTTGTCATTATTTTTTTTAATTTGGTAGCATGACTTCGAGTTAAAGTGGTGTGAAACGGTTTTTGACAGAAGGCTTTTTTTGTACAGGGGGGGTATGTTAAACGGGTTTTTTTCATGATGAGGAGGTTTGGGGGATAAGAAATAAACAAATGAACTAATGCACACAAGAAATTTGAGCTATCTCTAAATATTGTCCAAATATCCCAATATTTCGTCTGAATGTTTAAAAAAAATGGCAATCAAAAAATTAAAACTTTGATTCTTTATTGCCATCCTAAAAACCATTGTAACGGTTGGAAATTACCAGGGAGGAATATATCTGGGTGGAATTTACTGGTATGGAATTTACCGGGATGGAAATTGCCGGGGTGGAATATACCTATGAACAACCATGAGAAATATATCTAGCCAGAGGACAAAAATCCGACCTAATTGAGTGATATGGATAACATTTCCGAAATCAGCATACAAATGCAGCCAGAAAAATCTAATAATACCACAAACTCAGAAATAATGTAGGACAGTGTTACTTCACGCCATTTTACAGTACCTAAATAATGAAAATCACGCTTTTCTCTAAATAAACTAGATCAGTGGTTGAACCACATATTCACTTTAGACAAAACTATTCTCCCTATTTAAATTACCTGTCACAAATGATGACGTTTCAATTATGGTTTTGCTTTGCTGGTGCCCCATTTTTAATAGTCAAATTGTCGATTTATATAGAAATGTGTTCTCACAATAGAGTATTTCAGTAGAGTATAATAACTTGTACCTTCACAGTATATTCACAACGTTAAACTGAATGCTGTTAAGGACTGCTATAGACTAAACAATTATGATTATTATCTCCCGGCGACAAGTTATCTACCACAATATCTCGTATTTGAATGTGAGTACAATCAGATTAGATGCATTAATTAAAGTCTTGATTATCTCCTCAAACATCTAGATTTTACAACTGACTATAAATAGTAAAGAGTGTTTATACCTAAATTATATAGGAAACAAATGGAATTAAATGTTACTTTATGATATAGATATTTATATTATTCATATATAGATGTTACTTATATATATAGAATACTGTATATCTAAAGGAAACTAATTACTATTAATATGTAAGTTATAACAGATATAAATCACATTGAGATTCTACTTAACTTTTGTATTGATATATATTTCATAGAAAAATAGATCAAATATTAGAAAATCTATTCAATGATTATCTGTAAGTCATAACTATTTTAGAATTAAATGTTAGAATATCATATAATATATTCACCCAGCGTGTAAACGTTACATAATTTATATGTTTTTAAGTATATAATATATGTACATAAATTCATAATAATTTCAATGTTCATATCTTTAATACAACAAAAACACCTTTTTCATTACATGGTACTTCATCGCATCCGGCTACAGTATCTTACCACAATTAGATAGTTAAACTGCACATAGAGTCAGAGAAAAGAGTGTCTGATATATTTATATTCATTTTACTAATTTCTCATTTCTAAGAAGAAATTTTACTAATTGTAATGTTTGTACAAAGTACATATTTTAAAATTGGTCTGTGTACACTTCGAAAAATTTGGAAGATTTGAAAATAATGAAAATTAGAAAACTGTGATTTTTGAAATTAACATAATCACAGTGACTCTTTTCTCTGATAGTACATCATCACAGTGACTCTTTTCTCTGATAGTACATCATCAGAGTGACTCTTTTCTCTGATAGTACATCATCACAGTGACTCTTTTCTCTGATAGTACATCATCACAGTGACTCTTTTCTCTGATAGTACATCATCACGGTGACTCTTTTCTCTGATAGTACATCATCACAGTAACTCTTTTCTCTGATAGTACATCATCACAGTGACTCTTTTCTCTGATAGTACATCATCACAGTGACTCTTTTCTCTGATAGTACATCATCACAGTGACTCTTTTCTCTGATAGTACATCATCACAGTGACTCTTTTCTCTGATAGTACATCATCACAGTGACTCTTTTCTCTGATAGTACATCATCACAGTGACTCTTTTCTCTGATAGTACATCATCACAGTGACTCTTTTCTCTGTTAGTACATCATCACAGTGACTCTTTTCTCTGATAGTACATCATTACAGTGACTCTTTTCTCTGATAGTACATCATCACAGATTCACAGTGACTCTTTTCTCTGATAGCACATCATCACACTGACTCTTTTCTCTGATAGTACATCATCACAGTGACTCTTTTCTCTGATAGTACATCATTACAGTGACTCTTTTCTCTGATAGTACATCATCACAGTGACTCTTTTCTCTGATAGTACATCATCACAGTGACTCTTTTCTCTGATAGTACATCATCACAGTGACTCTTTTCTCTGATAGTACATCATCACAGTGACTCTTTTCTCTGTTAGTACATCATCACAGTGACTCTTTTCTCTGATAGTACATCATCACAGATTCACAGTGACTCTTTTCTCTGATAGTACATCATCACACTGACTCTTTTCTCTGATAGTACATCATCACAGTGATTCTTTTCTCTGATAGTACATCATCACAGTGACTCTTTTCTCTGACAGTACATCATCACAGTGACTCTTTTCTCTGATAGTGCATCATCACAGTGACTCTTTTCTCTGATAGTATATCATCACAGTGACTCTTTTCTCTGATAGTACATCATCACAGTGACTCTTTTCTCTTTCCTTGAAATTTGATAGCATATATTCAATTTTATATTCCTTTAAATATTTTTCTGATCAAAACTCTCAAAAGCCGTTTTTTGTTAATTTTCAGGTCATAGAAAAGAAAAAGAATGTACCTACACCGTTTGTTTAGAATATCAGATAGATAGGTATAATCTATCTAATATCAAATATTCGTGTAAAGATATAAAATAGTAGAAAAATATTAGAGAAACGTTTATATGGTTTATGAAATTATTTATAGCATAAATAAGTGTCGAACATGCATTGTATTTTCAATGAATTCAAATTATAAATCAAAACAGAGAGTGTAGGCCTACAATCTTTTTCTTCATCGTCATATTAGTATTTCGTACAATTATTGTTGTACCTCGTGTATTAAAAACTTTAAAAGCATATAAAAAATATACACTGAACCGAATTTCATGCAGTTTGCAGATTAATAATCCTGGACATTAGTTCTATAATATTAATATTATGTAATAAACTCATTTTTTTTCCCGGAGTCAGGAGAGGACCTTTAATATTTCTTTAAATATTAATGTTAATATAGCTTTGTTACCCCCATCCAAATTTCATTGAAGTGTTAGTTGTTATAATTACAATATTTGGTACCTGCTCCGATACGTCATAACTGCCTCTGTGGAAAAGATCTGTAATATATTATTAATAGCAGTGAAGTAAATCTATTTTGTAAATTATATGCACCAGTGTACTGAAATAATGAATGAGTATGAATCATTCATAGTAACACATACTGACAGTTTTATCATAATTCAAAATCAAACCTAAATTTAGGAATCATATAATATAAACCTCACATAATTCCAAAAATATAACCTACCTCAATTAGCGGCACATCAATATATTTACATAGATCTTCTAATATCTGTAATCAATATACACCATCGCACTTGGTGTTAATTAAAATAATGTTTTTACAATGCACCGGAACAAGAGCAAGAACTAAATTGGCTTACTCGAACGTTAAATAGACCAAGTTGTGGCAAAAAGTGAACATGAGGTGCATCTTCCGTTCCCCTAACTATGGGGTGAGGGTTAAGGTGCTGGTGTCTGGTTACAACACGCGTCTAGAGGGTCACTGCCTCTACAACACACCAACAAGGTGACTAGGTAGGTGGCACTACCGATCATTGGGTGATCTAAAACTAATCATCTTTACATCATATTGAAGTATTCTGAACATTTTTACTTCCTGCGGGTACCTACTTCCTGTAAATAATATAACAAATCTGCATAGGGACAAATTTGACTCAAATTTATTTATCACAGAATAGCATCCTCCTTCGATTATATTAATATCAATAATATATAACGTGATTACGTGATATTATGACGAATATATAATATTACAGACATTTTTATTGATATATTTTCCTGAAAATTATTTTGGTGCTTCACTACATCTTCCTTTTCTCTCTACGGTACAAAAAATCTCCATCCATTGCAAGACATGAGAGCGTATCAGCATGCCCAGCACGTGACAGTGATTTACCCTGGCTGTTTGTTTTCTCTCTACCCTAATACTCTAGTTATCGCTAACTGACATTCGTATACATTGGGGTAACCTTTGACCTAGTAATGGAGGAAGTACCGTAAACAGGCCTGCTGATTTGTAGAGGAACATAGTAGGTACTAGAGAAAGAAGGCAGTATTTCTATCCGTATGGTAATTAAAACTCAAATTTACCAATGAATTTATTATGCGTATCACATAATTCTATAAATTATTCAAATTAGTTACTATACCTAAATAAACAATATAATACTGAGGCAAGACTATAGTTAAGAAGTGAGAACTATTTAAATCAAAAATCAAATCATTTACAAAATTATTGCCTACTTGATGTTTGCTTACTGACGCTGTAGAAAGAATGGAATGTGTTATAGGTATGAATGAATAATATAGTATATACTCATTCGTCAGGATCACATTTCAATCTAACACAAATTATGATATTCGATCACTCTTATATAGGATCATAATAACAATCTTCGGCTTATATACAGCCTTGGCCAAAAGTATTAGGCCACCTCAGTTTTTCACGGTTTCGAGGTGTAAAAGTCTATGTATATCTTTTGCAACTGAGAATGTGGTGCATTCTTTAATATCTGATAGTATTAAAATTGTAATTAACGTGCAGCAAGCTGTATAATCCATATAGTACTATCTTCACCCATAAGCCACCTTCAGAATTAGGGCTTCATTATTGTTCTTTTAAGCTTTTTATCATGAATTCTTTCAGGAAATTTAGGTATAAGCCTATATGTATGTAAACATGCCTAAAAAAGTTAACTAAATGAATTTGAAAGAGGACAAATTATTTCGCACCATAAAGTTTGACTCAGTCAAAGAAAAATTGCCGAAAAGGTTAAATATTTGAGATGTGCAGTTCAAACAACTTTAAAATGGTCTATGGGCACTAAAGATGTTATAACTGCACAAAGGTCAGGTAGAAAGAAGGGCTCAACACCTCGTGAGGACCGATCTCTGATCATGCTGTCCCTTAGAAACAGGAGAAAAACATATTCAGAGTTGGCTGCAGAATTTAACAAGAAGAGCGATGCAAAAATTTCTGAAAGAACAGCTAGTAGAAGGCTTTCAGATCATGGTCTGAGAGTGAGTAAAGCTAGAAAGAAGCCGTTCATATCTGAGACCAATGAAAAGAAGCGTCTCCAATGGGCCCAAAATCACTCGGTTTTGACCATCGAACAATGGATTAGGGTGATCTGGTCTGATGAAACTAACTATGAGGTATGAGTTAGCCCAATCATCTAGTGAAGTTACCAATAGAAACGCACCAATTTATTGCAGTTTTTGTCCTGATACTGACCTATGAAAAAATGTTTCAATGTTTTACATTTTCTCTCAGATTTTTGACACCTCTGGCGCGACCCATGCTTGTCACAGAGTTGGGGAAGGTTATAAGGTTGAATTCCTGGTCCCAACTGTGAAACATGGCGGTGGCTCCGTGAAGGTATGGGCCTGCATGTCTTCCTCAGGGCCCGGTGAAATGTTTTTGTGTTACGGGAAAATGACTTCAACCACTTACACCGCTATGCTTTCTGAAGTGTTGAGCATATCCATTATCATTTGCACCCGGAAGAGTCACCAGAAAGCATTATCTTCCTACAGGACAATGCTCCATGCCACACAGCCAAAAAAGCCGTGTCTGATTCGAGGAAAAGGGCATCAACGTTATGGATTGGCCATCTCTGAGCCCCGACTTGAACCCTATTGAACACTTGTGTGGATATCTTGGATAATCCATTAGGAATGTCCTAATCAAGAACAAAGATCAGTTATACCAAAAACTTGAAGAAAAATGGGGCAAAATTAATCCTGAAAATTGTAAAAGGTTTGTTGACCTCCATGCCTAACCACATAATGGCGGTTATTCAAGCCTAAGTGGGCTCGACCAAGTATTAGAATTGTTTATTGATTAATATACAACATTCACTCGATTAAAACTAGTTTCATTACATTTTATTTGAAAACGCATAAAAAACCATGGTGGCCTAATACTTTTGGCCAAGGCTGTAGTTATAAATTCAGGGCTGGGACAATATGTTCTAAAAAACTATAGATACCGAAAATACATTGACGGAGGGTGAGAATTAAAGAGTATTGAATGGTTCTACACCAGCGGTATATAGTGTTCGATACCATTTAATTTAGTTTCGTCTATGATATTTTCGGGATCTATAGTTTTTAGGTCATATTGTCCCAGCCCTGGTTATAATACTTTGAGTATTTCAAGAAGCTAATTGTCATATATTTATAGTCTATGATGATTTTTTTTATAGGCAGATAAATTGTCAAAATTCATATTTTCAATTTTAAAGTACGGGTTTCACAGATTGTATGTCGGAATGTTATAATTTTCTCGGTAAAAGAAGGGTGCCAAAGTGAAGCGAGGCGTGAATCCCCTTCCCAGGTAACATTGCGATATTCCCGGAATATCCCCTCGATATCGCAACCTCCCCTCAGTGTCGCAATATCGCGGCCCGATGTCCAGGGAATGTTCCCGCGACATGCATTACCAATATGATTCCTTTCCGACATTTTCGGAATATCCCCGCGATATTCCTAACGAATATCATCCCCATCCGACATTTTCGGGATATTCCGGCGACATGTATTACTAATATCATTTTCATTGAAAATATGTTGGAAATAATTGACAAATAAATAAGAAATAAAATAATATTTAAAATATATTACACCATTTATTCCGACAAGACCATTAAAATTAATGGGGTATCAATAATAATTAAAAGAAATAAAATATATGTTAAAAAACATATATTAAAAAATATACCTAATAAATAAAATATATATACAAAAATATGTTTAAAAATATATATGTATAAACTAAATGTATTTTTTTTATGTCAAATGAAAATTATCAAAAAAAATTATTAAAAAAATATTATGTACCTATGTAAAAAAATGTATGTAAAAGAATATATGAAAAAAATGTATGTCAGAAAAATCATGTGAAAATAAATATATATAGAAAAAATTATTCCTACATTTTTTTATTTATTAAATGTTAAATCGTGACATTTTTTTTGCAACCAACCTGCAACAGACAAAGACACACTCTGTATTAGTATATAGGGTGTTTTATATTATAAGTATATATCGATAAAACCCATTACCAGCCTCATATTTACACTTTACTATGCAAAATAATCGTTTCAAAATCACTTTTAGGTCAATATAGGTATCTATAATTTTATATAAACATTTAATTAAAGATAAAATCCTATATATTTATCATTGTTAAAACATATTTTGTAATTTGTTAACATTTACAGTATTCAGAATCTACTTTCATGTTCCTACCTATATTCAGAATGTCTTCATATTCTACATATACTGTGATCATACCTATCATATGGAGAATATATTCAGTAAATTCTTTTATTTAAATCTAAATATACCTACATATTCTATACCGTTTAATATAGAAAGTAATCTTCTGATACAGATATAAAATTTATGAGATGCTTACATTATTGTCTCTTTACCGCTAATTAAGATGATAAGACATTTCACTCGAAAAAATCTCCCTAAAATAGCTCATGCGCGCCCCCTGTGGTTCAGAATGGTTACTAATCCGTGCCAGTATTTAGTTAATCAGCCCAATATAAAGAATTTTTTAAGTTGTTTGTAATTTACAATATTCTTACAGAAAATTATGCATCAGTTTTTGCAATTAAATATTGAAACGGCTTTTTTAGCCACTTGAGTAGTACATTATGTTGCCTAAATTATCTTTCCCGCTAATATGTAGGTCTAGTTTCAACTGCGTAGATGAGCGTTCGTAAACTTGGTAATAATGAGATATTAACTCTTAAATTTCAGTATGTGGTTTAAGAAACATAAGATTATACTAAATTGTATTATATTTATTTTGAATAAATTTTATTCAAATAGCATTTACGATGAATTAAATTCTTCAACTGCGCAATAATACATGACGCGTGAGTGACGTCACAAGACGTCACTGTGACGAAAAGGCTCCAGTTTTAAAAATTTGTGAGCGAGTGCAAGTGTCTTATATTTTCTCTCAGATAAATTCATCGTGTTTATTATCCGCAAACTTTTGTAATTAGAAACATTTTAATTTATTTATACATAGGTAACTGACAGAAAAGTGATTGGTATTTCTCAGAATCTGGGTATAGTTCGTAATTTACCTAGGTAGGTATAATCTACCTTGATAGGTACCTAGGTAGATTATAGATATAGGTACCTAGTTAGTTAGCTATTTACTCTTTTGCAGCATACCTAGTTGTTAATTTACTTCTCTGTAGCGGTTTAGCACCAACTTATTTATTTACCGTACTTCTCATCGTTAGGTAGTTATTTATTTACTTTTCAGCTTTAGTTAGCTACCTACCTACCTACTTAGTTATTAACTTCACTGTAGCAATTAGGTAGTAAATAGGTAGGTAGATACCTAGGCAGGTATTTAATTACGTATATACTTTTCTGCAGTACCTAACTGGTTAGTTATTTACTGAAGTACAGTACTTAGTCTATCAATTGGTAGGTAGTACCAAGTTAATTATAATAAGTGTAATAGCTAGTTTCCTAGGTTCTAAGTATGAAAGTATCTTACAATACATAGCTATATTTAGTACGGTAAATTACGAATTATCGGTCAGTTTCACATCTTCGGTCATACATATAAGAAAAACGATATTATACCTAATTGTTATTTAATTTTTATTTCAATTGGTATCAATGATAGGTAGCTACCTACAGGTATCGTGGATATACCAATTAAAATGAAATATAACAATTTACCTAAGTACAATATACTTTTTCTTATATGACCGAAAATGTGAAACTGACCGATAATTCGCAATTTACCCTATACGTATGCAATGAACTAGCTACCTATTGTGTGTACCTACCTACAATCTTGCTATCAAATTCTCAAAACATTCGGTCGAGGCCGAGTTCCTAGGTTAGTAAGTAGTCTTCTATATAATTGCCAGTGCACTTGTTACACAATTATTTATTTCTTCAGATTAAACAAATCGTATAAATAGAAATATCATATATCATTTAGAGGTGGAGAAAATCACAGTAGCTACTCGGGAAAATGATTTAGGTACTCTCGCAGTACTCGGAAAGTGGGTGTTTGGGAATTTTTCAGAAAATTCGGTCACATGGCTTATTTTAACGGTCACTGTCCGGGTACTATGAGTGTCCGAGAACTGTGACGTTCCCCTAAAACATGAAAATTTTACCTAGGTAATATGACTTAATATTATTTACATAAATAGAAATAATTGATAGTTCTTCTATAGCGAGACTTGGTAGGTAACCATATAGGTAGTAGTTCTGTGCTTACCTCATTACCCTACAGATATCTACCTACCTAGAACCTACCTAAAAAGAACTATTAGCTACTGAGTATTAGATAGGTAGTATGTACTTACTTATAGAATGGTAAAAAACGTTTCTATGTATGATAGTATTGCTGAAAATTCCATCTGATTAGTGTTATAAATATTTTGAAATGTAGCTGTAAAAGAATAAGATGTGGTTATCTGCTTGCTGGTCGTATACTTTAAATGGATGATGGAGTTAACTGCGATGAATACACAGTGAAGGATATGCTAAATTGAATGTTAGTGAGAGTTGTGTTAAAAAATTCCGACTGTCGCCAGCATTCTTTTGTTTATCCTTCCTATAAATCTTCAGTCTTCTATTTTCCAATGCGCAAACCATATCTACTCATCAAAACTCCAATTGCTACAGAAAAGATACACTCCGATACAAGAGATGCAATAAGTACCAGCACGTATGTACTCCTAATCATTAGCAATAATGAAGTTATACTAGCATATATTTTTATTATGAGCAATTGTAAAATAACATTCCCGCAATATCCCCGCGATATTCCCTACCGATGTTCGCAAAATGTCACCAGGGGATATCGCGAAAATGTCCGTTTTTGTACTTTTTTGGGAACATCCCCTGGGAATGTTCCCGGAATATCGGTAGGGAATAAACATCCCCTAATGATGTTCCCGGAACATTCCCTGGGGATATCCCCAAAAAAGTACAAAAACGGACATTCTCGCGATATCCCTGGGAACATCACGGGGACATCGGAAGGGAACATCGCGGGGATATCCCGGGAAGGTCATTTTGTTGCCTGGGTTCTTACAGATCGTATGCTGGGAAACTAGAAAAACCTCGTGCTAACCCCGCTGGTGTCAGATTAATATTAATTAGGAAAGATTACTTCTATTCGTTAATTACGTTACTTTTTGTATGAAGTGTTCAATCGATGAGTTAAGGTGCATGGTTTCTTATTTTAAAAGAATTAATGATGTATGAAAGATAATCATTATAAAAAGAATAATTAGAAACATATATAATATTTATATATAGGTACTGTTTATCATTTACGTTATTCACTATTTATTTTCAGTACAAAGAGAAGAATTTTTCTATTAATATGAACAAATCCTAACAATTATGTCCTTCATTTAGAACAAAGTATATCATTATTATAGATTGAATCATAGTACCTAAATAAATTAAAATGTAAATACGTACCTACTCATAAATATTTTCTGTCTTCTGTCGTTTGCTACCAAACTATTGAAATATATATAAGGGTAAAATAGTAACAATAATATTGCATCAAGCAGAATATAATATGCATTAAGATAAAAAGAAAATTTATTTCGTGAAATTCATATTTAAGATACGTACAATGTATAATACCTACTATTTTATGCAACAAAAAAAGTTGAAATCGTTTAATATGTGTTCTGTCCCTTTATAATAATATCTATCAAATCGAAACTGCTAATTAACTCGTTCAAGCTTCCATTAATTATTTGTAGATTATGAATAATGGAATTAATTATCATGCACCTCTATTCAAACATACCTAGCTACCAGGTGTACCTTAAACTTTTTCATCTGAGTCGAATTGATTTTTTTTAGAATGAGAATTATTAGTGCAATGTGCTTGTTTAAAATTTCAACTCTAGTAACAGACCTTAGCTCTTCAGTATTGAAAACAATAATTGTAAAATAGCTTGTTAAACCTGTGGTGGACTATTGATGATAAAAGTCTGTTTTTTCTGTTCAGTGAAACTGTGAATAGATCGAAAAAGAAATCAATCTAACCATCCCATTGCACATTAATTGGTTTCAAACACAATTTCACATAGATAATTAAAGTATTTGTTGTTGGAAAGAGAATAGTTATTAAAAATCAAAGCAGTTGAGGTAGATGGGTGGAAAGGTGAGTCACATGAGGTGGAGGGGTGGAAAGGTGAGTCACATGAGGTGGAGGGGTGGAAAGGTGAGTCACATGAGGTGGATGAGTGGATAGGTGAGTCACATGAGGTGGAGGGGTTGGAAAGGTGCATAGTAAATAAATAGAGAAATATACTAAGTTTCAAATCCATTGACGGTGAACTTGATCCGGTCTTCGGAAACGATGTAAACAAATGACGTCACACAAAATAAGATGAAGTAAAGTCAAAATGAGAATTATATAGGTGCGACAAGTAAATAGATAGAGTGTCAATTAACAATATATTTGGTTAGTATCCAGTACATAGATGACCTTTATATATTTAATACCAGGTGGCCACTTTTAAGTTGGCATATCGGCAAACTTGTAAAGTGTAAGTTGGTAGTACCTACTAGTAACCTATTGTACTTACAATGAAGCATTTGAATTATCATTATCTAACTTATAAACCTGATTGCCCATAGTAAAAAATTATTTTAAGCACAATTTGACGAATGACCCTTCAATAAAAATTATTTTTAATCAGATAAATACAAATGTATCTCAGATCCTTTAGTCGCCTTTAGGTATAATAGGTAGGTACTACTGGAGATTTTGAAGGCTATTAAGTTTAATATCATATGTGACTAGAGTATAAAGCGTGATAAAAACAAAATGATATTTAAGTTAATTTACATGAAAATGCACATTTACCTCAATAATAACACAGTTCTTATTTGGAAACAACTTGTGTGACGACACTCGTTTTAATCGTCGTCACGTCAATGTAGTATTTTCGAATGTTTCAATATTTTACTTAGTATACTTTACAATGTTTTTTTAAATGTTATTTTACTATGAAAAGGTGAGTCACCTGATGTGTGTAACATGAACGCTCTACTTATTAAAAATAATTTGGTCAATTTACCGGACAAACAACTGTCTGTCGATTCGATGGAACAATCCATCGATTCGATATCCCATCAATCGAAAAGAAATCGATTAGTATATTTAGCTACGTTGTTTATAGGGTACGTATTCAACAAATTTTGATATTGAACATTAGAAATTAATTCTTTCTAGAATATTATGGTAGTTTTGTTGATATTAACGCTATATTATTGACACTTATGTTTTTCTTAGAAATTCCTTAACTGAAAACTTCCTCGAATTTAAAAGTTAGGTATATTAAAATATTCATTGCTATTAGTATTTAGGTAAACTCCTAGTTTAGTTGACCCTTGGATAGGGTCAACTAAACTAGGAAGCGGGTATATAAATCCTATATAAAAAATAAGTTCAAATTATTTTATATTATGACTGTTGTAAAATAACTATTATGATTTTTACAATTGAAATTTAAATGAAAATAAAATATTATTTGAATGTAATATGTATCTATAATACCGATCAACTATTCAAGAGAATGTCTTATGGAAACATATTGGGAAAATGACAACTGAAAGGTCCTCTCCAGGCTCCGGGAAAAAAATGAGTTTATTACATAATATAATAGAACTAAGGTCTACGATCATTATTCTGCAAACTGCATACAATTTGGTTCAGTATATATTTTATAATTTGCTTTTAAAGTTTTTTAATACTCTGTGAGCAACAATTGAGCGAATCACTAATTTAATGCTCAAGAAGAAGATTGTACACTCTTTGTTTTGATTACAAATTTGAATTTTATAAACAAACCAAGCGTTTTCGGCCTTTATTTAAATTATTTTAGATATTAATTGTTTCCTAAAGTATATAAACGTTTCTATTATAAGTTCATTCAATTTTATACCTTTACACGAATATTAAATGGATTTATTAAACCTAATACCTAGTTGACAATCAAAACAAATAGTGTACATTCTTTTTCTTCATGCTGAAAATTTCTTAAATTAGTAAGTCGGAAGTAAAATAGGTTTTGTAGAGTTTTGATTTTAAAAATCTTTAAAAGCATATAAAATTAAAAATACGCTACCAAATTTGATGCGGTTTGCAGCAAAATGATAATGAACATTAGCCTCGTTGAATAAAGCAATAAAAATATTTGCTTGGAGCGGACCTTCAAGGTAAATTTTCCAAATTTTGTAAATAAGAATAGTCTTGTTAACGGATCCTTAATCTCAATAAATATATGTAAAATATGATTTAAATATTAGCATCCTTTTATATTATATACCCGTTTCCTAGTTTAGTTGACCCCATCAAAGGGTCAGCTAAACTAGGATTTTACCAGTATTTACTACCCTCTTCATATATTTTAATTATTTAATCCGCATAATAGTTTTTTGGTTATTACATAGGTCACGGAAACAAGAGGAAAATAAAGTGTGGAGGTTCATTTTGGGTGGACCTGGATATGTTGCAGTTGTAGCAATGAGAGGAGAATTAGGGGCATCATGCATGAAAGTAAGAGACATGAAGACAAAAATAAAGTATGCAAAAGCTGTAATGAAGGGAGAAGTGGGAAAACTGACAAGGGAAGTATTTGAAGATATGTATGAAAAGGGATATGATAGTTATGTAAAAGTTTTAAAAAGATATTTGGATGATGTTGAAATAAATGGTCTTGAGGAACTGGTTACCATGAATGATTTTAACATTGATTCAAAAGTTTGTGTATTTGATGAAGAAAATTGGAGACGAGACCTACTTCGTTTAAGTACATTGCATCTGTATAGGGGCAATACAAGACAAATATCAGTGAAGTTGACATATATTGCAATACATTTTTCTCCTATGCTACAATGTTATTTTGGAGAGAATTTATGATAATTTGATCATTTTGGAGAGAATATGTTGAATTTTGGAGAGAGCTGGAGAGACAAATGGTGAGTTTATAAGACATACAATTTTACTTGGCCATTATGATGAGCTGAGCTGCTGAGGTTGGAATATGATATGCATGAGGCATCTTTGCCTGAGGTTCTGTTGTTAAAAGAAGGAGGTGATTCATGCATAGCAAAGAAATATATTGGAGCATTATGGAGGAAGAGAGAAAGGAGTTTGAAAACAATAAATCAAATTCAATGAGAAAAGTTTCAAGCTAGAGTTAGACAGCTAAGTCCAGATTGCAGGAAGTGGTTAAGTGTTCTCCAAGAAATCCTCTATTTTTGTCTCTCATTCTCAGTAAAATTAATGTAAATATAGGAGAAAATTAAGGATTGTTCGCACAGAAAATGTTAAAAATGTCCCATATTCTGCAGACTGGAGCTAAGTTATGGTTTAAATCAGTTAAAGATTTAGCTGGGAGATTGACACATTATGACTCCTATAGATCACCTAGTGTGATCTATCTAATGTGAGTTAAAGTCAATTTCTTCTTTGAATGCTATTATTGGTCTTGCTGCTGTCTAGTAATAGAGAGTATGTATAGGCCTAATAATGGAGAATGGTGTATAGTGAATGGAAGGAAAAGGAATGTTTTGTTTTTGTTGTAGGTCTTAGCTGTGAGATAGAATAGAATAAAATGAAATGAATAAAATAGAATTGTTTTTGTTTTTAGTCTTGTTGTATTGATCTCTGGTGTGGTGGAGCCAGTCTGCAGAATATGGGACATTTTTAACATTTTCTGTGCGAACAATCCTTAATTTCTTCCTATATTTACATGTATTTTACTGAGAACAAAAGCTAAAATAGAGGATTTCTTGGAGAACAGTTTATCAGTTTCTGCAGTCTGGTGGTGGAGTGGTTGTCTTGTATTGGTGGTGGCTGCTTGCTTGGGCTTGGTGGTATAAGAAATTTTAAAATGAATTTATTTATAATTAGTATTTTTAAATTTTCTTGCATTGTGAATAAAACAATTTTAATTGAAGTAAAGTAGTATTTTTATTTTAATCGAGCTGTACGGGTTATGTTTGGAGCTGATATGATGAGGGTGATAGACTGAGCGAGTAAGAGTGCCGATGCTACTGGCCCTACTCTGCAATAAATAATACTGAATACTGAAACACGGGAAAACATATTGGGAAAGTGTTGCTTTACCTTCCTTACTGTTTGGTATACCTGTTGTAGTGTGGAACAAGACGGAGCTAAAACAGCTACAAAGAGAAGAAAATAAGGTGTGGAGATTTGTTTTGGGGGGGCCGGGACATGTGGCCATTGCTGCACTGCAGGGGGACATAGCCGCAATGACTATGATTAGCAGGGACATGAAAGCTAAGCTTAAATATTTACAATCTGTACTGAGGGGGGAAATGGGAGATCTAACTAGAATGGTATTCCTGGATATGTATGAAAAAGGGATAGATAATTTAGCCAAGACTTAGGACTATAAAGAAGTATTCAAATGATTTAGGAATGAATGAATTGAGACAGTTGGAAGCAATATCATATCAGCGATTGAATTGGAAAAAAAGATTGAGGAGATAGATAGGAGTAACTGGATGGGGGAAGTGATGGGGCTGACCACTTTAACGTGCTATAGACAGTACAAGATAGAAAAAGGTGCAAGAACCTTTTTATGACAACACATGGGAATCTACTTTGTTGTTTAGACTTTAGAGCGCGTAGTGATAGTCTCAGTCTTGGGTGGAGGGGTAGATATCTTGGAGAGAACTGCTTATGTAAATCTTGTCAAGATGGTGTAGAAGAGACACTCGAGCACTTTCTGATAGATTGCAGTGGGTATGAGGACTTGAGAAGACAGTTTAACATGCAGGATAAAACCTTACCACAGATTCTGCTCTTCAATGAAGCTAGTAATGCTGATTTGATCATTTGAGTAAGGCATTTCTCGGAGCTCTTTGGCGAATGAGGCTGTCTAGAATGAGGGAAACAGTTGACTGATAATATTTGCTTCTTGCTTCACTTCTGTGATCACATGGAGAAACACTAAATCTATTTTATTTATTGACTAGTTAGTTATGTGCCAGTCTGTATTTCGTGGTAAATTCCACCGACATATCGGTGGAATTTTTCCCCTTAGAAAATAATATTCTGACAAAGTCGGTGGATTTTTAGCTATTTATTCCTATATTACCATTAATTTTCGGTGGATAATTAGGGAAAATGTTGGTGGATCAGCAAAATTACTGGAAATTTATGGTGGATTTTTTCAGCTTTTTGAAAAAGTCAGTGGAATTTTGTGCACCAAATACAGACTGGGTTATGTGATTACTTTTAAAGTCATAGGGTGTTTGTTGTGTGGTTCTGTCTATTGAAAGACTCCGATCCTATTTTCTATGAGAGTAGAGCATAGAGATTCAGTTGTATATCGTTTGTTTAGACTATGTGTGTGTATTGTTAGGGTTTTTATTGAATGATTTGTGTTATGTGTGAAAGTTTTCTGATCCTATGCTCTATGAGAGTAGAGCATAGAGATTCAGTTGTATATTGTTTGTTTAGACTATGTGTGTGTGTTTATTGTTAGGGTTTTTATAGAATGATTTGTGTTATGTGTGAAAGTTTTCTGATCCTATGCTCTATGAGAGTAGAGCATAGAGATTTAGTTATATATTGTGTGTCTAGGTTAATTTATTGGGTGTGGAGTGTTAGGTATGTGATCAGTGTTTTTTTGAGATGTGTGAGTGTTTGCTTTTTTTTATTACCCCTTTATTGAAGGAAAAAATCGAAAATGAAAACAAAAAAAAATATATACATATATAGCTATATATACATTGCATTAGCACTGATATATGTTTAAAGGCCTTCTCGCATAGTCTCACTTGGAGCAAAAATTTTACTTTTATTGACCATAAATTTTCTTTTTAATTGATGTAAATGTGTAAGCCACCAAGATGTGGAAGAGGGAGGAACAGTGTTTCCTTTCTCTTCAAAATTATATTGGAGCATTATGATGAGGGTGTTGGACTTGAGCGAGTATGAGTGCCGTTGCACATGGCCCTACTCAGCTTTACAAAATACTGAAAAAAAAAAAAAAAATACTGAATGTGTGGAGCCGTGGAGGAAGAGAGTACCAACATCATACCTATCACCAGCTGTTAGCTGCCTACTTCAGCTTTGGTGGTGGTAGGACGTGTTTCTTGAAACGTTCTGGTCACGAAAGAACCGGCAGAGTTTGTTGTTCTGGCATTGTTATTTTTACCCTTTTGAACAAATAACATTTCCTTAACACCAGCCACATCCTTGCTATTATAAGCTATCATTTCAATTTGTTGCATACGGTCCTACGATCATTCCCATCGTAATTACCTCGATTAAGTAGTTCTAATATATGCCTAGTCTACTTGTGTATTTGTTTCCAAGAGGCTAGGCATATAGGTACCCTAGGTACACTAGTAGTCTAGTACCTACTAGCTACCTAGCATCCTTGTTTAAGAGTATGTACCAAGTCGCCGATTAATTGTCGACTTAAAATTTGTGAAAATAAGTAACTTTCACATATATAGACAACTAATGAGCACTTTAATTAGATTTAAAATTAAAATTGGTGACTCATAATCATAAACAGCGGAACCGCGCATCTTTGTTGAAATGTAAACAAAGCCGCCATTATGTTTTGATATGGCGCGCTCCGCGATGTATAATTGTATATCAGTTTTCTGTGAAAGATTGCAATCCTTTGTTATGAATGATGTGGTCACTACTTGTCATTTTAATTTGATGCTCTGTGACTAATTATTGGAAAAAAACAAATGAATAACTATGAAAGAAAGTATGCCTCTCTCAGGCTCTCTGCGATTGGCTGGTATCAGTTGTATGCCTCTCTCTAATTCTAATTGGCTGATACGCTCTCAATTATATTATATGGTATGTTTACTTGTGATAAATGATAATTAGGTTGGTATAAAAATATAGGTAAATTGAAGACTGTCGCCTATCAAAATTGGAATTAACTTTTGACGACTGGCGACTGCATTACTAATTTTTGTTGACTTATTTAAAAAAAAAAGATATATTGGTGACTCAATGAATATTCTCTGAAACTAGGCCTAGCATTATTCACACTTCCTTAATCCTATTATAAGAATAATAAGATCAGGGTAGTAGTGTTTGGTGCTTGGTTTATTATTTTTTTTTTCTATCTCCCTGTCACAGGTAGGTAGTTACCTATCTAGTTAAACTAGGTATTATTTTCTTGTGATCTCAGGTAATTATCTGCTTCGAGCAGATAATTCACTACTGAGTAAATAACTAAATATGGGAGATTATTCTAGGGTGCAAGACTGTAATCAGTCAGATGATGATATAATTGTTTGAGGTTCCAATACTCAAGAAAATGGTAATAAAGATGCTTATGAACTATTTTCTGACATCCAGACCAAATTACGTGAATCTGACATTCTCCCAGAAACTCAGCCTCTTCCTTCAATATCTAAACTAAAATATTTAACCAGGGACCAGTTGCCGGGCGTTCTCTTCGGAACCCACCCTAGTCCCCACTGAAGTAAACCTCAGCAGGGAGTTCGAGTGGGACTTACTGGGAGGGCGTAAAGGACAATACAATTTGAGGAGAATGCCGGGCGTTCTCTTCGGAACCCACCCTAGTCCCCACTGAAATAAACCTCAGCAGGGAGTTTGAGTGGGACCTATTGGGAGGGCGTAAAGGACAATACAATATGGGGAGAGTACCAAGTTCTTTTTAAAGTACTTAGAAGTACCTACCAAGTATATTTACAATACATTTTAAAAATAAAAATATAATTCATACTGTTAACTCTGATAGTACATCATCACAATAACTCTTTTCTCTGATAGTACATCATCACAATAACTCTTTTCTCTGATAGTACATCATCACAGTGACTCTTTTCTCTGATAGTACATCATCACAGTGACTTTTCTCTGATAGTACATCATCACAGTGACTCTTTTCTCTGATAGTACATCATCACAGTGACTCTTTTCTCTGATAGTACATCATCACAGTGACTCTTTTCTCTGATAGTACATCATCACAGTGACTCTTTTCTCTGATAGTACATCATCACAGTGACTCTTGAGAGTATATATCCAAGATTTATTTGATTTCATAGTTGATTTCATTTTGCATTTATACAGAGAATTAAAATATAATTTATAAAAACAGTAAACTGAAGAAAATATTGCCACAGTTAGTGCAAGGATTCAAGAATCGTCACAAAGTGCAAGAAAGATGGAAGCAGAACTGGAAATAAATGAAGAAAGCATTCAACAACTTTTAAAGAATGATCTTCATTTGAATGAAACGTACAGCTTTCAAATAATGGTAAAGAAAAATGGAAATTTTGTCACATGACAAGGTAACTGTCTGGTGCGTCCTTAGTTCTAACCGAGTTTATGGCTCATATTTTTTTCAAGATCCTGACAGACATGCAAGCACAGTCAGTACTCAGTAACACCTTCTACGTATATTGATATGTTAAACATCATGTTGACTGGCGACATTCACCCTGACTGTTGGTTTCAACAAGACGGAGCAACAGATCACAACTCATTGAGACCACAAAATTGGCTAAAAAATTGATTTGAATCCCACATCATCCCTCAACGTATGGATTTCCTTTAGCCAATTTTTTTTAATTTTTTTTTTTGAGGGTATGTTAAGGAAAATGTTTACTGAACAAAGCCAGATACCATTGAAAACATGAAGAATACTGTCAAGTATCCAAGAATTTATTTCAAAAAGGAATCATGATACCCTTGGTGCGACAATAACGAATTTTGAGAAACATATAAATTTGTGTGTTGAGCATCTGGGAGGGCATTTTGAGCATTTGTTATGAACTAATTAAATCTTGAAGATATACTCTATCTTGTGGTTTTCATTTCATCTTTCTAAGTGTACTACTTTTTTTGAGTTATTACCATTTACTTTCATCCCTCTTTTTTTTGTGTCACACTGTACTTCAATTGGTCAATATAGCTCATGTACATGATTGTAATTCAGAATATATAAAATATCATCTTCACATAAAAGTATACAATGTCTTAGTTTTGATTCTACTGTTTGACAAACAATTTTCCAACATGTTGGACCTCTTC
Organism: Caprella mutica; assembly: GCA_947561585.1. Classification (NCBI taxonomy): domain Eukaryota; kingdom Metazoa; phylum Arthropoda; class Malacostraca; order Amphipoda; family Caprellidae; genus Caprella; species Caprella mutica. The sequence goes on along the minus strand of CANNZV010001824.1, from coordinate 44,056 downwards.
TGGCTCTTCAAACTCTAGGTTTTATAAAACATAACTTTATAAAGCATGTCCAAACTCACCATTTTAATGGCGAATTTGTGACAGTTATTTTGAGCCCTTCAATTGCAAATGGTGAGAAATATCTTATTTTCTCCTATGCTACCATGTTATTTTGGAGAGAATTTATGGTAGTTTGATCATTTTGGAGAGAAAATTGATGATTTTTGGAGAGAGCTGGATTGACAAATGGATAGTTAATGAGCCATACTATTTTACTTGGCGCTCAGCAATGATCTCCCGACGAAAGGAATACATTGAAATAGTGCTCAGCGATAATATCTTTGCAAAACTGCCCCATAAGAACCATGTATAAGAGTATGTCAGTTAAAGCCAATTAATTGGCTTAGATTTCAAAAGGTCAAATCTCAGATATGTCTAATTGGCTTTAATTTTTGAATTAATTCCTATGTTCCCATGATAATTTTGGCTTGAAATCTTCAAAAAATGAGCCAAATTAGCTTGGCTCAGATTTTTTTGTGAAATTTTGGCTCAAAAATTGGCTCACGATTTTCCAGCCTCTGAAACATTGCATAAGAATAGCATTGTACTAGTACTCATCTATAATCATTAGACTACGATCACTGAGCGTTGATAACAACAATCGCTTACAGCGACCAGTCTGTATTTGGTGCACAAAATCTCACTGACTTTTTCAAAAATCTGAAAAAAAATCCACCATAAATTTCCAGTAATCAGCCTGATCCACCAACATTTTCCCAATTTATCCACCAAAAATTAATAGTAACATAAGAATAAATAGCTAAAAATCCACCAACTTTGCCATAATATTGTAAGAGGGGCCGTGTCCCCAAACGTTGATTAAGATTTGCAATCTAGAATACTGAACCTCAACTTGTTTTATTATCCTTAACGGTGGTATTAACAATGCAGCAGATTTTTGATGATGTATTTTCAAACTATAGGTTTATGTACAAATGGAGTTGAATACATGGGATGTTGGAAGCTTATTTAGGGTTTCACAAATGGACTCAAGAACTGACAGCCAGTCTGAAAACAAATAGCTAACATAAGAACAATGACTACACTTATATAAAATATATACATATACACTAGCTATATGAAACAATGCTCACCTAAGCTGGCTTCAAATCTTAAAGTATCAGTGCACATACAATACACAATCTAGAATTGTTATAGTCTCCCGGTATCAACACTTAAATTCACAATTATATTAACATATTGCCACTTCTGAAAAATACCATAACACAGGTTAACTATAGCTCATAATGATAACCAGAACACGAATCACAGAGAGCACACAATAAAACCTCACTGTACAACAGCTCAACAGCAACTATTTACATATGACACCTTCTCTACTGAGTACAACTTCACAAACAAATGGCAATCTATATTTTGACTCAATTTTAAAGTACTTATACCAAAAGGTAACCATACAATATTACATGCCTATTCTAATTTTACTGTTCTGTATTTTAATCTAACAATTTATTACTCTAATACTTTAATGCATCTATTGCATTTCAGATTCTAATCTTTTTAATCTATTAACTAGCTCCTATTACAATTTTATTTTCACAGGGGGAAAAATTCCACCAACATGTCAGTGGAATTTACCATGAAATACAGACCGGTACAGTGTTTGTTACAATTATCGCTCAAGGATCATCGCCCGGTGATTATTACTGAGCAGTGAGCACTAGTTCAATGCTATTTTTATGGGACTGTTGTGCAACGAGCGATTTTAGCTGAATAGTATTTCAATGTATTCCTATTGCTGGACGGTCATTGCTGAGTGATGATCGCAACAATCGCTGCATTCAAAATGTACCTTAAAGCTGGATTAATCATTAATAAACTCCACAGTTGAGTATTCATGAGTAACTCTGTCAGAATTTGAATTTTCCACTCTGGCCTGCAGTCTGGATCTTTTTCAGAATGGCCATTCTGCAGAAACTGGTAAAGTTTTCGTAGAGATTTCTTATTCAATATTCTGTTTGTAGCAAAATTCATGTAAATATAGGGATTAATTCAGATTTTCACAAGTGTTTTTTGCAAAATTAATGTAAATATAGGAATTAATTCAAAATTGTTTGGAGAGAATATCCCAAATATCTCCCATATTCTGCAGAGTGGGGTTCGAGGGGGGGTGGTGCGGCTTGCCAGCGCCTTGATACATCTGTCTTTTCATCTGAATGATAAGCCAGTCTGCAAAAGATACATGAAGTTTTGAAGTTTATCCGCCAACTGCTGACTATTGAGACCTCGAAGTTAGTCTCCCTAAATATTTGGAAACAATTTTCCAATTAATTCCTATATTTACATGTGTATTTTGGAGAGTATTTTGAAATTTTTGCCAGGTAATAAAGCATGTCCAATCTCGCCATTTTAATGGCGAGTTTGTGATGGTTATTTAACTTATTTTGAGCCCCACTCTGGAAAAGTGGTCTTCAGCAAACCTTAAAATACAGTAATAAATCAATGGGTGACGCAGCATTTAGGCTGATTTAGCCTCTAAAATTGATCTGTTAGCCTAAAGTCCAGGTAATAAAGAAAGCATGTCCAAATTCGCCATTTTAATGGCTAATATTGGAGAGAGATCTCATTTTGTTTGTTGCAAAATTAATGTAAATAGCTATAGGAATTAATTTAACAGTGTTCGTATAGATAATAGAATATCCCAAATATCTTCCATATTCTGCAGACTTGTGACAACATATATGGTTATTATGTAGTTTGTTCTATTCCCAGTAAAATAGTATGGATTATAAAATGAAACTTGGACCATTTGTTTCTCCAAAACACATCATATATCTTTCCAAAATATTAATTAATTTTCTCCAAAATAAAATTGTAGCATAGGAAAAAACCATGTTTCAAAATGTGAAAGGAAAGTTGCCAGTTTAGTGAGAAAAGGGTTAAGGGACTGTCCCCGAAGAAATCTCAACATTTTATCTTTATTTTTTAATTGTGTAAATAGTTGCTTTATAACCTTTTTATAGTGTGTGCAAAATATCAGAAGTCTCGTATAACTCTAACCCCCTGGGGAGAGGGAGAAAGGGAAAAGTGGGCCGGGGGGTAGGGAGTCAATATGTACTCTAAAAACCATCTCTCAGCCAATTATAATTCGTAATAATTAATTATATTGCTATATCTGATATCTCACATACCAGTGTAGCACGCGCACACCAATGAATGCAAAGAAAGATGTCTCAGTAGTCCATAAACCTTCGAAGTGGATGGACGCTGCATGTCAGATCATCAAACTTTGAAAGGAAATTCCTACTAATTCTGGTGGTGTAGTCGATAGAGCTCTGGCACAGTACTCTAAAGGTCCAGGGTTCGAATCCCGCGAACTCTATTGAAGAATATTTATGTTTCATTTTCACCCAGGCTAGGGAGTCAGCCCTTCCATCTAGATGCATTTATATGTATCTGGGGGTCGCAGGACCAACAACTTTGAATTCTGACTTCTACAAATCTTGCAATTCAAACCTCATTTTCTGGTTTTTGGTTGAAGCTAGAGCATTGCGGTTTTTTGCCTTCGATACTCCATAATGATATCTACAATATGATGGTCTTCGATTTTCGAATTTGTTGTAGAAAATTTTTTCCCTACAAAATTGGTTTTTCAAAATTTTGGTTCACTTTTTATGAAAAAGTCGAAATTTAGAAAACCCATTCAAAAATCGAAGAATGTCATATTGTAGATATCAGTATGGAGAATCGAATGCAAAAAACCGCAATGCTCTAGCTTCAACCAAAAAAAAAGACTAGGTTTTTGAAAATGGTTCGAAATTTGTTCGAAATTCAAATAACTCGTTTTCTATGGGTCTAATCGAAAAAATGTCAGGAACAAAAACGATAGATAATTCAATTTTATTTATACATTCAAAGTTTCAGAACCATAACTTCAATAATAAAATTTTTTCAAAATTTTGGGGACGGTCCCCTTAAATGAACCAAGGTCGCCACATTTAAGATACTTTAGAAGAAGAAATTGGATTTCTTAGTGAAGATTTTACATGTATTTAATTTTAATCCTTTTCAGATTTTTAATCAATATTTAAACTTTTTAATAATATCCAACAATCAATTTAGACAAAATGAATATGATCTTTAAACTTATTAGAAGAACAACAACTGTACAAAACTATTCTATTGGCGCATCAGTTTATAAACCTCAATTCTTATATGAGAGAGATAAATTTTATAATCCTATAGAAACTTCTTTCAAAAGGTGTTTTTCATCTGCATCTTCTCAAAGATGCTGGAATTGTGATAGAGAAATTTCTTCAATTGATCATTTCTGTTCAAATTGTAAAGTCATACAGCCATTGACTGAATCTGCTAGTTACTTCAATATATTAGGATTACATAAGAAATTTAGTATTGATACAAATGAGCTTGCTAAAAAATATAGACAGCTGCAAAGTTGGTTTCATCCTGACCGATTTGCTCAAAAATCTGAGGTATGTTTTATATTAACTCAACATATGAAATATATTAATGCATATCCTAGAACTGTTGATAGTTAGAAAATTTAGATTTATCAAATTTATCCCTTGTGTATTTATTTGTTCACCATCTAATGAGTCTAATCACCATAAATATAACTAGAAATTTTTGTTTGTTTACCATTCATATAGCTAGCTAGCTTAATCACTTGTAGCTATGTAGCTACTCTCTATTTTGATACTTTTTCTAAAATATATCAGAAATATGATAGTAGCTAATAGCTATTTTTATTACAGAACTAATATAGCTAACTACATGCAATAAAAATGAAAATTATTCACTAAGTCAGTTTGTTTATATCTAGTTATGGCAAAACTAATTTTTGCGGTTAAACTGTAAGATATTGTTAATTACTAATCGTTTGCAATATGTGGTAGGTTAACTGAACTACCTTGACTAAAACAGCTCTATTTCTCATTTGCTATTTAAGTTTCCTGTCCTGTCAAGAATTACTTTTTTACACTATTCTGATACCAAAAAATTTTCTGTTTTGTTGCTAATTAGCTAGCTGATATTTTAATTTGGTTCTAAATTTTTTCCATTTAATTTTCACAGAAAGAAAAGGAATTCTCATCATTGCATTCTTCCTCTGTGAACAAAGCCTATCGCACTTTACTTCATCCAGTGTCCAGAGCCGAGTACATGTTGGAACTAGCTGGAAAACCTCTACAAGAAGACCAGGTAGCTAATTTAAAGACCTAGTTCGCTAAATTATATATATATATTGAAGGAGTATAATATTGTGCCTGTTTGTGAGAAGACACATTGATCAGTTTAGAATAGTTTTGTACTTGCTACTGGTGCCATGCCTGAATATTCATAAATCTCTCATCTAATTTACTGATATCATATATTATGATTTTTTTTTATTTATTTAAATTCATCCTAGCACATTCATTCAAAAGTTTGAAAGCTATGGGTACTTTACAAGTAACAGTATTCACAGAGTAGCTCTTCTGCATCCATGAGCATTGTCACAGACTAGTAGATAGTAGGAGACTTTGTTTGTGGAGTCGCTTTACTTTCTGACTGCTTTCTTTGAGTCCGTTGCATTTCAAATCCTTTTTTCATCAGCCATATGGCCTTGGTTCCATAGCAGACGTTAAACCCATAAAATATTCAATGTCAATTATATGGCCCTAAGAGGTTATAGCAGACCTAAAACCCCCTTAAGAATAATAGTAATATGTAGGTGCACACTTTTAGGGGAAACTAGTTGTTAACTTTGACCACCTTCTAATTTTCTGTTACTGTTACTCTAACAACGAAGTTTGTTATTGTATTCTATTTAGCTAGTTCATCATAACATTCATGAACAAATCTTCTGAGTTTTGAATATAATTTACAGAAACTCTCAATTTTTATAAATTGCCGTTTCTGTCACACATGAGAGTGATTTTATGTATGTAAAGTGAAATATAGCTAGCTATGTGTTAAAATTGTAAGCTATGAGAAAATTATTGGAATAATTATCTATCTAACTAATAGCTAAATAGAAAAAATAAAATATAGCTATTATCAAAAGCTGTAGCTATAGGAACATTTATTATCTACAATAAAGAGGATATGAACTATTTGGCAAAATTAGTGATCATTGATTTTCAGCAACTTACCTGAATAGCTAGTTGCTACTAGTAGATGAAATCAAAACATTGAATATTGTTTTTCTTTTCAGATAACTTTGGATCAAACATTCCTGCTGAGCATAATGGACATTAATGAGAAATTAATGGATGTCAGCAATAGAGATGAATTGGATGAACTAAGTAAAGAAAATATAATTCAAAGGAATAGTTTAATCAGGTTAGTATATTTATGTAAAGAAGAGGAAGTAATTAAGTTGATAATTAGCTACTATTTATTATTGTTGATTGATTCATTTGAGATCTGACAAAATTTGATAACTTTCTTTAAAACCTAAAATATTTGTCCATAAATGCTATGTTATCGAGATATTCATTCTCTGATTCTAGGGTAATTTTGACATAGCTACTTAGGAATGCACATAAAACAAAGCTAAATTTTCAAAACTGCTTGGATTTCAAGTTAGCTGCTGACTTTTAATTTTTTAAAAGCCCTTACCTTTCTAACAAATTAAACATAACATACTTTAGTATCAATAATAATGCTATTATGAATTTTAAAAATTCTTACCTTTCTAACAAATTAAACATAACATACTTTAGTATCAATAATAATGCTATTATGAATTTTAAAAATTCTTACCTTTCTAACAAATTAAACATAACATACTTTAGTATCAATTATAATGCTATTATGAATGTTAAAAATTAGTTAACTACCCTAGGAAGGTTATCAATGTCTTGATAATGAATCAAATTTAATTGTTCTTGAAAAAGTTCTTATTTTGTGTTTTAATGCCAGCTGTGAGATCTGAAGCTATGACAATCAATATATAAGCTCTGTCATTCTTTTTGATGACAGCAGTGCAGTTTATTATAGACTGGTAACGGTCAGTTTGTTGAAGTCCATCTGCTGGCAAATTGAATTAGTTGATATTCTTGTAAAAGTCAAATTTCTAACGTTGTTTCATTTGCAGAGAGGCTGAAGAAGCTTTTGATGCTGAGGACGTTGACTTGGCTAGACTGGCGGTGGCGAAACTGAAGTACTACGACAATATCTACAACAAAGTCATTGAATACGAGAGATCGCATGGGATAGTTGACTAGCATTTATCTAACTTTAGAATTAAAGTCAGTTGGAGTTAAATGTTCAGACTAAGAAAATTAAAAGCAGTTGTAGCTGACGAACTACTTGTGGCCTTAAGATAAAAAGCTAAGACATAAGCTCCCTATTATTATTAATAACTATCAGTTTTTCTCCTTTTAATTTTCGGAACTGTTCAATTGCTTTAGAAAATAATAGTTCTCATCAATTGTTGATCTTTTTTCAACACTTCCAGTCCTTAGCTCAGATAGTGTTATGTAATTAATACTAATAGCTAGCTACAAATAACCATCTCTAGCTTTTCTACACTGAAACTTTTAACGCTTTAGAAACTCAGGAAGTCTTCAAATTCGTTATAATAATTTTGACTATTATTAGTATGTTGAAGCTATTTGTAATATAGAAAATATATTGTTATAGCTAGTCAATAATTATAAAATGATTTGCTTCAAAATGTTCCAAGCTGTTACATTTCTAATAGCTATGTAAACTATCACACCGTAATAAGGTAAAAATGATAGGTAAACAAGTTTTGAGTTTTGTATCTGAAATGATTTATGTAGCTCTTTGCCATTTCTTAAACTTGTAAATAATTGTATTTATTTATTTATTTTCATTTGATCTACTTAGTTCAGCAAGGGAGCGTTGCATAGCAACACAAATCTACTTTCTGTCTGTAGACTTTATTGCAATGCTAAGGGAATTGACTGCCCCTCTGTCCCTAGTCAGTTTCACCTATCCTATCTTTGCTATGTAGGATAAATAACTTGATGTTAACATATTGCACTCAATTGAAAGAATTTCAATATATTCTTTTTAGCCATATAGCTACAAGTTAGTAAATTAGAGGTTATGAATCATCTGATATCTCTCTGATGCTAATGTTCACTAAATTCTACGTCTGTTCGATAATTCACTTCAAGTACCTAATTGTCATTCAAACTGTCCTGTGAATTGACGGTACAACGTGCAGCATTGGCTAATTTTAGCCTCTCTCTTCGAAAAAGTTAAATAACTGCTATTATTGTGTGCTTTGATGCCTGCCATCAAGAGAGTTTACCCTCCTTGTTCTATTCTTAAGCATGGAAAATAGTAAGCAAAAGCTATTATTATAGCAATAAACTAGGTACATATAGTTAGAAGTTTACCGAGAGTTATCAAACACAATGAGTAGAAAGAAAAACTGAATGAAGTTCAAATTGGGACAGCTACCTATATTTATTTGATTAAAACGAACTAGACGAATTGAATAGTATTTCTGAAGTCCCATCTCACCTCAACTCTGCTGCTTTAGATGAATAACAGTTGTCGTACAGGATTTAATGAGCATACACTGAAAATTTATTTCTCAGCCACTTCCTATCGAAAACTGAAATTCATTATGAAACTTGCTATCGCATATTGCCTATATATTTACTGCAATAAATTTCACAGAAAATGTCATTTTTAATCTCGATACCTCAAATGTAAAAATTAACAATATTCCTTTGAATTTCAGGTCTATTGTTAATATAACTATATATAAATTTCTCGGTTGACTTATCTTATTAGGTATTCAGAATATAAAAATGGCAGCTGATATTGGTGACCTGGGACTCAAGGTAATTAAAATGGTGAAGACACATTGAGTTACTTTATTAGTTGGCCATCGTTCCTAATCTATTGGCTATTGTTCCTAACCTATTGCTATATTGCTTCCCAGACTCCCCGGTCTCGCCTAGAAGTGAATTTCCTCAGGCTGTTCAACCAAACGCAACAAATGGCTAGTGGAAAGAAACCCAAAGACTGGACCTTTACGAAGGTGAGACATGCTGGAAGTTAGTTAGTAAGTTATTTATTTAGTAAGTAAGCTTTGACCTCTGGAGTGATGGTCGTTGCGAAATGGTGTAGGTGAAGTATCTACCTAAGCAATAGTAGCTATTTATGTTTGGTTGACTTGCTATGAAAGTTGTAGCCATAGATACCTGATGGTGCAGCGGATTACAAATTGTACCTTTGATTGATTCACCAGAGTGAAATCAGATCTGATAAATTCTAACAGACGCCTTTTTTCAAAGAAAACGCCAGATCGCTCTCTTTTAAAGAAAAGAAAAGGAAATATCTTCAAATTTCTTTTCCACTGGTTGTGATTTCAGAGAAATTTTCTAAAGAAACCATCACAATTGTTAGCTATAACATATTGAAATAAGTGGAAGAAATTATTAATGAATGAATTTTGATTCTGTGCCATTTCATTTGGTCTGAACAGAGAGGAAGACTTCTCGTACTTTATGGAAGCGAGACTGGCACTGCTGAGGAAATAGCAGAGAGGATTGGCAGGGAAGCAAGGAGGAGACATTTCTTCACCTCCGTGTCATGCATGAATGAGATTTCAGTACAGAAATTGAAAGGCAATGAGATTTTAAGAAGTCTATTTCAATCTGGAAAGATTTCTGAAAGTGGTGATGTATTGCAACTCCTAGACGGTGTTGTTCAAGAAAAGCAGTCCGAGTCGTTTGAGAGCAATGATGAGGATTGTGTGAATCGTTTTTACAGCATGTTGCCTCCTTTAGCAGTTGTGTTTGTTGCAGCTACTGCAGGACAAGGTGACAATCCTGAGAACATGAAAACATTTTTCAGTGCTCTGTGGAAGCAGAGAGCAAACAAGCAACTCCTTCATGGAGTGAAATATGGTGTCATTGGCTTGGGTGATTCTTCATACCAAAAATTCAACTACAGTGGTAAGATTTTGAACAGACTCTTGCATCGTCTTGGTGGAGAGCCTGTTCTGGAAATTGGTTTAGGAGACGATCAACATGATTTAGGTCCTGATTTCATTGTGGACAGCTGGTTGAAAGAGTTTTGGGAGAAAATTGATTCATTACATCCATTGCCTGATGGCTTGTTAGTAACCGGGGAGAAAGTTTTGGATCCATCTAGTTTCAAAGTAACTGAAATTTCAGAGAGCTCAAATCGATCAAACACTAAGAATTTTGAATTTGATGACTCTGTTGCTGCAACTTTCACCAATCCATGTTTAGGTACTATCACCAAATCGCGTCGAGTTACATCATCTGATCACTTCCAGGATGTTAGACTGATAGAATTTGATGTGAGTGGAATTGAAAAGAGACATCAACCTGGAGACGTTCTAGTGATACAACCTAAAAACATAAGTGAGAATGTAGAGGAATTTTTGGACGTCATGAAATTAGATGGATCCAAATTAATCACAGTTGAGCCTAAATACACGAAAACCATTCCACCATGGTTACTGCCTCAGCCATGTACCATACGCGATTGTGTAGAAAGATATTTCGACATCATGTCCGTGCCTAAACGCTACTTCTTTGAACTTCTCAGCTTCTTCACCTCGAATGAAGATGAAAAGGAGAAATTCTTAGAATTTTGCTCATCACAAGGACAGCAAGATTTGTATGACTATTGCAATAGACCCAAGAGATCTATTCTTGAGGTGTTGGCTGATTTCCCCACCTTGAGCAAGAACATCCCCTTTGAATATTTATTTGATCTTATTCCTGCTATCAAACCTAGATCTTACTCTATCGCAAGCTCCTCCCTACTTCAGCCTGGCAAAGCCGAAATACTGATGGCAGTAGTGAAATATAAGACCATAATGAAACGACCACGAATTGGTGTGTGTTCAAATTGGCTCATCACGTTAAAGGAAGGTTCTTCAGTGCATTTGTGGATAAAAAGCGGAACATTGGAGTTTCCACAGCCATTGAACCTTCCACCAGTTATCATGATTGGCCCTGGCACTGGCTGTGCTCCATTCAGATCGTACATCCAGGAGAGGATTGCTCTAGAGTCAGTCAGCAACGACTGTCCTTTGGTGATGATATTTGGCTGTCGCAACTCAAAGAAGGACCATTTTTTCAGAGAAGAATGGCAAGAGCAGTGCAATAACAACCAACTAGAACTCATCACTGCTTTCTCGCGAGATCAGGAGGATAAGGTGTATGTGCAGCACAGAATGAGGGAAAATTGGCAGAGGTTGTGGTACCTGATACATGAGAAGAGAGCTCTTGTTTATTTCGCAGGCAATGCCAAGAGGGTTCCTATTGATGTTCATGAAGCCTTGCAGTTTGTATGTGAGAAAGCATTGGGAGATGTTAGTAAGGCAGAGCAGTATATGAAGAATGACTTGATGAAGAGATATCAAACTGAAACATGGGCCTAACCAACTTGAAAAACACACTAAAACATATTTAAATAGTCTATATTGCAATTGTACATAATTTAGGTAGCTATCTTTTTTATATCAAAGTTATTTAAATATATCAAATAACTAGTTCTGAATAATTATTTCATTATCCTTTTCTCTTCAAATAATACAATGCACCGATTAATTTATCACCAAAGATTTACCTACTATTTTTGCCAATTTATTATCAATTTTGTAAATAGAGTGAATCAACCAAGAGAAATTGTGGTCTTTTAATTATATTTAAGGTGAAGAAATAGGTTATCTATTGAATGACTTACCTGATCTATTGTAACTAATCAAATTCTCATCTTGTTCAATCACAATAGCTATAGAGTTGAAGATTTATAATTATTTGACAGAGGCCATAATAACGAAGTGGGTATGTGTAATTATATTTAGAGAATGCATTAACAAGTTTGCCGCCCAGAGCGGAAATTTCTGTCATGTTCCATGCTCAGCGTGTTATAAATACATGGTTACTGCAGATGTACCTAGAAAGATAAGGGTTAATTACTTAATTTCCTTCTGTGTTTTCTTCTTCCCTCCGAATTTCAAGCATAGAAAAAATAGAACCATTGTCGACAAATTGAAATCAATAACAAAGCTGATAGACATGTTAAAAATGACTAAATATACCAATACCATAAAAAATACATTACGTACCTAAAAGTGTATCTAAATTCCTAATTAACATTAAATTTTAGATAAAGTTCGTACTTTCAACTTTTTCTTCTATTTAAACCTAGAAATGTCGGACACTGTAGGTTGAGTATGAATAATTCTCATATAATTAATTACGAGGTGAATACTCGATCAATTTCTTTTCTGTTATATAACTTTAGTACTGCAATTCAAAGCATTTTCATTTTTTTTAACTTAGAGTGGAGCCTGAAGGGGACCTTTTAAGGTAAATTTTAATGATAATTATGTGAAAGAAGAGGAAAATTGGTGAGTATTATTTATAATAAAAACTAAGTATCTATGAATTTCCGTTAACAAATGATTAGAATGGTGGCATATTTGCAGTGTTGTAGAAAATTTTACATCATTAAAAGAGAAAAGTAATAATACAAATAATAAATATTTACACAAGGGAGGAACTGCGAGTGAGAGGTTAAAGCCTGACCTCTAAAACCTCTCATTCGCGGCTTAGAGGATGCTGAAGTGAAGGTATTCTCTCTTTGGATCGGAAAAGCCATTTGCTGTTAACCAGTCAGACTCCCTTTGACTGTTAGTTGTCTCAAAAAGGCGTCTACCTATGGACTGCATGATTAAGAAGGTCGTTACGCTACTGTGGTCTCTAAAAAATTGGCTCAATTATGTAAAAAATCGCCAAGAGTTCTCCACAGCGGAATCATTGATGTGCCGTTCTGCAAATTTGTAGACACACGTGCTGTCCCTAACTATACTGGCACCAATTTTGTAAGGATACACAATAATATCATCGGTAGGCTTACCATCACCTCAGCATAGTAAAAGGAGCGTGAAGGTAGTCTTATTCTCTGTAAGGCCCATTTCATCACATCATTCATTGCCTCGTGACTCTGCAAAAGCTTACTTGAATCTTTATTATTAGAAAGTTTAAACTGCTGCCAACTTTATATAACTAATAATTGGTAATATAGCTATACTACAAATACTCTATTTCATAAATGCCCTCTTCTGTTTTGCTTGGAAATAATATCTAACTTTAGTTGCAATTAATCTAAATTTGTATTCAGATTATTGAAGTTAGTACGTTTCTTTTGTTCCAGAAAGTAGAATGGCTGGAGAAAACTATTCCAGATTTGGAGAAAAGTCCCTGGTAAGTGTACCGTCTTTCTTTTAAAATATTATGTATCTTCTAAATTATATCACTATTAATAATATCACTATTAATTTTTCCTCAGTTCACCCAGTGCCGAAACATTGAAGACTTACAAGAGACAAGTCGGTGTCCTGAAGAGTGTGGTAGATGTGGATAAATCGGTAAGAACTTTTTCTTCTCAAGATATTTATATTTCAATCATTCGAATTATTTTTTGCAATCTTTGATAATACATTTTGACTCGTGTGTGTTCAGTCGTGTTGTTTGGAGTCACATATTCATGAAATGTTTTTATTTGAATGGTAGCCCCCAGGGGCTCTATCCTTAAGCTGTCTGAGGTGAATGGAAGAGAAAGGGGGTGGCGTCCCTTGGACCCCGAACTGTTGTAATTTTGACTATGTAGCTATTGTCATTTTTTCATTTTTACCATGTTTATCCTTTTTTTAACGATACTTGCAAATGTAGAGGATAGCGCTAGGGTTATGTTCTTCAACTAGCTACGAGCTCTAAGATTTTTGTGTTAAGTAGGCTCATAGGCTTCATTTACACCTCTTCATTTTCCTCTTCCATCCGTGAGTGCAGCCACCGGTGCTTGTGTCTCTTTTCGTCACATTCCTTGGTAAGTGACTGCATTCACGATGTAGCTTTTTTGCATCCATGAGCATTGTCACCGATGGTGGTAATTGACTTTGTTCATGGAGCCACTTTCCTTTCTGACTGCTTCTTCTAGTCCCTTGTATTTAATTTCCTATTGACGTCAGCGATATGGCCTTCGGTTCCGAAGCAGATGTTAAACCCCTACTAAATTAATTAATTAATTGAATGGTACTAGCTATAGGGTTTAGTTCATTGATGAACTTTCGTCTCTATTTAATTGCCCATTGTATTTATTTTCTGTTTGATGATATCGAATCCGACATTTATCCCTAATTAAAATTCCTTACATAATTTTACCTCATTTTCTTGTTGCTATATAATTATCCTCCATGTTCCTAATTTGTTCTTGTATCTCCTATCCTCCATCAGTCCGCAGATGTAGAATCCATGCCTTCTCTGGTTTCCAAAGGTGGTTCCAGTATAGTTTACGATGAGAGTGTTGCCAGTTCTACCAAAGCTTCCCCCTCTTACGAGGGAAGTGACATTGGCCAACAGATTCACCATCGCACAACAGCTGGCATCACCACCAGACTCAGGGAGCAGTTATTGGGCACTGACCAGGGTAATGAACTATTCTTTAATCCCAGAGTAGGATGAGTGTAAAAAAACGATTGTAATTGTATATAATTCAGTTATTTTCTTTTTATATCCCAAGTTATAAAAAATCCCAGTAGTCATAATATTCATTGTTAGCTCCAGGTTTCCAAACCTGGTCCTGAAGATGAATAGATATCTTTCTATTCGAAATTCTGAAACCTGAAAGAACCTTCAACTTTGAGTTTATATAACCTCTGCTAATATAAAACAGTGTTATGCTTTATCATGATGTATGCTATTTCCCTTGTAGCTACCTAGTTACTTTATCTTGATGCTATTTACCTTCAGAAGAACCAGAATTGAATAGCAAGCAAAATATTGATGGAATGGAGGAGAAACTTGTAATGGACGAGAAGAGACGAGACCATTTGCTCTCAGACATGCTGGCTATGACAAAGCAGTGGAAGGAGCAGAGCAAGACTGCAGGCACTATCATTAAGAATGACATTGAGGTGAGTGATGAGAAATATGTAGAACACATCTGAGATGTAGGGAAGAGGTGATGAAAATTAGAAAATGTCGACTAATATGAAGAATTAAAAACTTGAGTTTAGTGAATCTCAATCACATGAGATAATCTTCTTTGTTTTTGTTTCTAATTAATGTAATCAATATTCTATTATCAAACTCAATACAGACAATGGGCAAAAGCAGTACCGTCGCAGACACTAACTATGAGAGACTGAAAATAGAGTCAGACAAACTCTCAATGTTCAACCAGAGGGCTTGTAACTGCTGGATTTGGTTCATGTTACTGCTGGTGTGCTGTGCTTTCATAAGTGAGTGCAATGAGGGTGTGCCCCTTCTTTCTAATTTAGTTGGGATGACTAATTCTTATATTTTAATATTGACTTCAAAAGTAGAAGAAATAGTCACTAGGGCATGTTCTGAATTATCGAATGTTTCCACATTTGCGATCATATAAGAAAAAGAAAGTATTTTTAATTTGCAGGTATCATGAATAATTAATTAATGATTAACCTGTTGATATTACATGCTAATTTAGTTAACTTGAAACTCGTGATACTCCTTCCTATGGCTTTTTCTAATTACCAATATGTGTGTTTTTTTTTCATCAGGTATGGTGCTGTTCATCAAATTGTTCCCTAAAAGATATGTAACGTAACTACGCCTTCACCTACCTTTTATTGCTTCATGGGTATTCCTATAATTATAGTTAGATCCAATTTATGTTTTATTATTGCCAATTTTTATCGATTAAACTGTTATTTATTTATAAGCTTTCTCTAACCTATACACATACATTTTAGCTTATTATTATTATTGTGTAATTACGACTTCTTACTGTTTTCAGTGTCTTTGTATACAAAGTTTTAAGTGATAATATTAAAGAATTATAACATATAAAAGCATCTAATTGTTATTTGTTAAAACTTATTTGAGAAAAATTAAACTATGGTGATTTACTTCTGTGCATTTGAGGCGAAAGCATAATCAATCTTTGCTAACTGCTTTGGTAAAATTATTAAACTAATTTAACATTTTTATCAAGAGAGAATTGACTATTTCAGGAAGTTGAAGGTTCCAATTGCATCACCAGGAAGTGTACGGTTTTTGAGTTTTCTTTTGTTTGAAAATACAATACAGGCGTCCCCCGCTCTCAGACTTACAACAAGTCAAATAGGTGTGGGTCATGTATCGGACTTACTCTACCTGGTATAGAAAATATTTCAGGAGTAACTGTGGTAATTTGTTTTTTAGTTTTCAATTAAGCTGTTTTCACCGTGACTATTACAAACTATATGATCATGCATGTGAGATTGATTAAGAAAACTATGGTAAATAATATATTTACAAGAATGGAAATTCAAATTAATATATTAGTAATGCATAGTAGAGTTTAAGTTTTTCAATTTATATTCTATCTTCAATTCTTCAATATATATGGAGATCTCTTTTGCAGAGCTGTTCCTACCATTATTACATATTCGTTTCGACGCAATAATTATTTTTGGTATGAGATGAACTGTATAGATTTTTCTTATTTAATAATGAAATTGCTGAACTCTAAAAAATTGGCTAATACTTTCAATACAATAAATGAATATTATAGGTAACTAGTGACCAAAAAAGCGTAAGATGCTGAATAGTTATTTATAACGTTCGCATCTCCTCCAGATTGTAACCCTTATATATATATATTTAATTATATATTTGACATAAACTAAAATAATTTTGATCCATAATAGCCAACCCAATTTTTTGTCACCACCCATCACTGCCATTCTTTTTTCTGCGTGTATGACTCTAATCCAGCAATGTTCCATAGTATGGATTAGAAATCGTGTGGAAACTTCTAAAATTTGAAGTAATCACTAAAGTTAACATGGGCATAATTATAAATTAATCGTTAATACATTAACGAAAGAGATCACAGTGTGGAACATGGTACGCAGTATATAAAGATTCCTAAAGTGGATTCTATAAGCTGAATTTTACGATAAAATTGATTATTTAAAAAATGGTATTTATTTGTTTTCAAAATTGAACAGAATGCTATGTCTCATTTTAGATAAGGCCAAATACGTAACAATTGAATTGAAAAATCAAACACTCATAACATTTCTTACCTATTCAATGACCTACTCTATATAACAGCACAATCTATAATTTTGCAATATTAAGAATTGTTACTGCAGTTGCACAAAATAATTTAAAACTATTATAAAATACGAAACGTAAGTACATTGTACAATGTACTGTCTTAATATATAAGCCACGTCACTCCAAATTAAAATATTACTATAGTCAGTAATGTAATGTTTTCTTTGAACCCTTGTTCGTAGAAAACAGAAAATTGTAGGGATAAGAATTATAAAAATCTAACTTCGGAACATGACTGGCACTTATTACCCTTTTGTTGTAAGTGTGAATCACGATTTTGTAATAAGAGCGGGGTATGTCTGTATTTTTCCATCAAAAACAAGAATAGCTCACTCAGTAGATTTAAGTAGTTGTATAAAATATAAATTGTTTAGATAGTTAGGTTTGCCGGCAGCAGCCCTAATAAACTTTTTTACGAATCCAAAATTCTATTTTTATCTACATAGGATTATACATACAACACATTTCATTACCGTATATTTCCTAAATAAATGTACTGTTTCAATGAAAGAATTAACACTCAGCTTTCTCAATCTAATGAATCAATAATTAAATGTAATATAAAGCAATAATTATACAAACACTAACATTATTACTAAATAAGATGCATTAAATAATGATAATTATAAATCATACACGAAATAAGTACAGTTACTAAAATATAAATCTATCTTCAATAATGAAATTATTAAAATAACTCGTTAAAATTATAACAATGAAATAACCTAAGAATGACAAATATGGCATACCCTCTAACTATATACGCTAATATACACCAATACAATATTTTAAGTGTATTTTAAACTCCTGTTCCAAATTTTGATTTCACAGCCTCGGACAAATACTACTCGTGTCTGATGATTACCATTATTAATTTAGAAGCTGATCTAAAGAATAATTTGAAACATTAAATCATTTGAAAAGAATATATATTTTGTGAATCTTGAAACATGGAATAATATATATAACTAATATTAGTTTCGGTTAGGTAACAATTTGATATATGTATTATTTTAACTTCGAATTAGAGTTAACTAAACAAGGAAGAAGCTGATTATATAAACAATAAAACTAAGTCTATATGTCACTATAATTTAATACGATCTTTGGAAGACTTATTGCTAAATGGAAGATAGTGAAGACATGGTCGAGAATGATTTCAATTTGCGAAATAATAGATGATAGTTCTTCAGCCACTCGTAGAGATTTGGACTGAATTACATTAGACTACACATTAGCTTTTGTATGATTCACAGCAACGATTTCTTAGGTTCATTTAACTGACATTAAATCTAACTATTAGAATGTGCCTAAAGGAACACTCCAAGCAGATAATCTGCACATGTAAG
Source organism: Caprella mutica (assembly GCA_947561585.1). Lineage (NCBI taxonomy): Eukaryota > Metazoa > Arthropoda > Malacostraca > Amphipoda > Caprellidae > Caprella > Caprella mutica. The sequence continues at coordinate 25,584 of CANNZV010001824.1, read as the reverse complement.
TTTAGACTACTGCTATCAACACTACTAATCCTAGATGATATTGGGGAGAAATTAGTCAAATATTCGTTAACAGCCAATTAGAGGGGGCGGAGCTTCAGCTAGGATTTATGTTGTTATGAAGAGTTATAAAGATGTTGTCCATAAAATAATAGAGTTGCATACAATTTAGTGCATTAGGCCGAAACAATCGATGAGGTGGAATCAGATTCTGTTATTGAATAAGATGAAGTAGAATTTCTGGAAAAACTGTCTGAAGTGTACTTTGGCTCCGCTGGACCTTTCCTGTAAATGGAAAGCAAACTATATTGATGACTCGTTAATAGAGTTTGATAATAATTTATCTAAGCAATTAGGTAGTGCGACATGATGCAGCAAAATAAATATAAGCGGTTGTTAGAAAACGAAATTTAGGTATAAACAAATTAAAAGAACTGATAATTAATAGAAATTTTCTATCTAAGTTATAATTGAATTAAATAGATTAAAAATAATTCAAATTACTATATGAAATTATATATAAAACAAAATAAAAGTTAGAAGCCATGCATTGAATGCTCAGTTATTGGCTGAGGAAATTGATACTAATTTATAATTTATATATAAGAGAAGTGAAAAGGATAAGAGAACATTTGGAACCAGGATGGTAGGATTTGGTATTCAACTGACGTTAAGAATTATTTACGGACTATTGATATTTGATACAAATCTAAAGTGAGCTCAACTGAAACAATATAGCTGGAAAATATAAATGCCAGATTATGTAATCTCTAAATTTGAAATTTGAGTCTTAATTCTGATCTGTGAAAATATTAACTTTTTTCTTGTAGCTTAACTATACTGCAAAAACATATTTGATCGATTTTTAATATCATACATTATTGTTCAATAAATTTATCAGCTAAATAATAGTATTCAAAATAAGTTAGTAGCTAAAAGAATACAAAGCCACACAATAAATACAAGCGCACTGTTGGTTCATTACATGAAATTAAGGTAAGGAAGAAAGATCCTTGGTGACTGAGGAAGATTCTGGAAGCTTCTCGTTAGTGCAGAGATTCTTCCTTTCGATGTCATTCCGCCTAGCACGAGAAGCACGCCTGCAAGCAACAGGAATGTCATGTCAGAGTGGCGTGAGGAGGGAGGTGGCGTGAGGAGGGTGGTGATGTGAGGAGGGAGGTGGCGTGAGGAGAGAGGGGGGGGGGTGTGAGAAGGGAAGTGATGAAGTGATCTGAGGAGAGAGGTGGTGTGAGGGGGGATGTGGCGTGAGGAAGGAGGTGGTGTGAGGAGGGATGTGGCGTGAGGAAGGAGGTGGTGTGAGGCGGGTGGTGATGCGAGGAGGGAGGTGGTGTGAGGAGGGATGTGGCGTGAGAAAGGAGGTGGTGTGAGGAGGGTGGTGATGCGAGGAGGGAAGTGATGTGTGTGAGGAGAGAGGTGGCGTGAGGAGGGTGGTTATGCGAGGAGGGAGGTGGTGTGAGGAGGAGGGTGGTGGTGTGAGGAGGGAGGTGGTGTGAGGATGGTGAGGACATTAGAGGAGTAACAGAAATAAAAACAAGGAGGGATAAAATTGGTGGGGAGAAGAATCGTTTAACTTCAGAATAAAGTAAGAGATAATTTTATAATTGTTCTTTCAGATTGTTCAGAAAAGAAGTTCTTTTTCAATGGATTTTTTAATTTAAAATTTCATAAAATTTTGATTACATTAAAATTTAAATATGAAAACAATATTATTCTTTTGACTTTTTTAACCTATAGAGTGATAAATATCCTGTTGAACGATGCTTTTCTCAGAGGTGGAAGTGAATTACTTGAATTAGTGAAGAAAATAGAAAAGAAATTCCTACACATTGTTTATAGATCAAGCATTAAAACTGGTGCACATCAATTAGTTAGTAAAGAAAAGCGGTGCTCTTTAAGGTATTTAAAAGCCACTGTGCATTACAACAACAAACCAACACTAGCAACTCATTCACACATCAGACAGAGAATTGTTTCTAAACTAACTAACGTCTTTCGATGCTGTGATATAAAGGCTGTGAATTGTTAGATCCCATTTAAAGGTTTATGGTCTGCTTTCATTGGAGAATAAGTACAAGGGACTAAAAAGAAACAAACAGGAAAGTGGTTCAATGAATAAAGTCACCAATATTTGATGGAAAAGCTCTTGATTGCAGAAAAGCTACTCTGTTAATGCAGTTACCAAGGAATGTAACGAAACGGGACATAAGAACCGGTGACTGCACTCACGAATAGAAGAAAAAAATGAAAAGTTGATAGTAAATGAAACCTACCTGACGCAAAATTTTAGTGAAGTGTAATGTATTATTTATTGTACTGTAATTTATTGTATATAATTACTGTATTATAATTTACTATATGATATTATTGTATTGTAAGGTAATGTAGCTTATTAATACTTAGCACTATCGTCCAAACTCCAGGTACCGTTACGAAAGTGATAAAAAGACAACCCAAATTACAACAGTTCAAAGACCGAGCCCTTCTCTTCCATTTTCTACTGACAATTTATTGATCAGGTATGTGCATCCATTTATTGATGCTCACTCACCACATTATGTAGGCACACTCACCACATTAAGTAGTCTCACTCACCACATTATGTAGGCTCACTCACCACATTATGTAGGCTCACTCACCACATTATGTAGGCACACTCACCACATTATGTAGGCTCACTCACCACATTATGTAGGCTCACTCACTACATTAAGTAGTCTCACTCACCACATTATGTAGGCTCACTCACCACATTATGTAGTCTCACTCACCACATTATGTAGTCTCACTCACCACATTATGTAGGCTCACTCACCACATTATTTAGGCTCACTCACCACTTTATGTAGTCTCACTCACCACAATAAGTAGTCTCACTCACCACATTATGTAGTCTCACTCACCACATTAAGTAGGCTCACTCACCACATTATGTAGGCTCACTCACCACATTATGTAGGCTCACTCACCACATTATGTAGGCTCACTCACCACATTATGTAGGCTGATATCACCACGAAGACAATGAAAGCTCCGCCCACTCCAATCATCGCATACATCCAAATGTTGATTTCACCTGCGAAAAATATTCATTAGATAGAATATCTTTATATAGATTAACATATAATAACATAGTTCTATATATTTAAGAATGAGGAGCACCTTAAATTGAGATACAAAATTACAATATTTGTTGTCATTGCCTTTTCACAGAAAAGTTTGGCATTTAATGTTCAAACCGTGCCATACACAATCAATTCTATTGTACAATTCAGTTGTCAATACTCTGAATTGACGATAAAATTGACCGTGTATGGCCGATATTGATGACTTGCACTATTGTATTGAGTGAACCTATTTTTGCTTGATATTTGATTGAACAAGTCTATTTGATTATAAAATATTTGAAGTTTTCAGATAATCAAATGTATTTCCTGAGGCCAGGTAACGCATAGTAATTAGTAAAAGCTTCGTGAAAGAGATGGTCTGATGCATTTTTAGTTTGTTTTTGGTGCTTAACCATTAGCAATAACTCATAGTCATAATAGGACTTGGCATCAATGCACAGAAAGTTTTTAAGATCCCTGGGCTTATTTTGAATCAGTTTATGTAATAATTTAGTATTTCCAAACGTTAAACGCTGCAGTTGCTAGCATTTTGACCATTTTGCACATTTCCGTTTTTTAACATCAGTTTCTTCGAATTTATATATTGCAACGGTCACGGCGATTTCAGGATTAAAATTTTCCATACTTTCTTAGCCAATTTCAAGACCAGACCGAGCTTAGTTTGAGCAATTAAAGTGTCAAATATTTTGTCCTATGTGAGGGAACACTCAAATAGTCAATTAAATTGTAAAACCAGACTCGTGTAATATAATTGATCGTGTAAGGGTACCTTTAATTTAGAACCTAACAGAATAGTTACTCTAATGTAACGAGTTATTAAGGAATAAAGGAGATTTTATGCTAATTATTGAAGAAATGATTTATTGGGGAAATGATTTTTAGATTCATTATTCTGCACACTTATTCATATAAAATAAATCACGATAAATATTAACCAATAATATCTCTGTAATGCACGAACATAATTACCATGAAAGAAATTTTCTAGATTTTACACTTAATGATATACAAAGAATATACCAAAATAATAAATACGAACACAGATGAGAAAATTTACTTATTTAGAAAATATTATTCCATTATAAACACTACTGATGTGTATTTTACTTACTGGGAAGATATTTTATCTCCTGCAGTCCAATGGGTACGGGCATAGCCATCTTGAAGAGAGAGTTTGATGGGACAGACAGACGAAAACCTGTGGGGAAACTATGGTGAGAAAATCCATAGAGGAAACTATGTTTTGATATTACAATAATATTTGTGTAAAGAAAGAATATTAAACAATTGAAAAAATTCAAGATTGTACTTAACTTGTGCTCTAACAAGGAAAACATCTCAAAAAAATCCCCAAATAGATCTCTTGAAAGGTTTAATATAAATGAAACAAGGAGAAGTAGAGGATGATTTCCTTGTTCATCACTTATATATGATCAAATTATGTATTCACTTAAATGCTCTAAATGATATTGTAGTGACATTTTTAACTATAATATATTATTCACTCTAAAGTATATAAATTCACGTAAAAGTGAGGGAAATTTAGTTATATCGATTGAAATAATACTTAGATAGGATTTTAAAGCTGCCTTTCAAATAGAAAAAGGACGATATAAAGGGAACACATGGATTAAAGAGAATTTAAACGATTTCTGTATAGCTATGCAATGAGATATTAAAGACAGTCTCTATGTTATAGATTCTCTCACAGCTTCAATGACTATAGGGGGAGATGCGAGACACTGAGGGTCTTACCTCTACGACTGGTAGTGACGCACTGATGTAACATCAATAACGAGGGAAAACTCTCCTGAAGAAAGACACATCTGAAAAAGACGGGGAAACTCAAGCAAAATATCTTCAACTATTTTTACTGATAATGGTAACTTTACTGAGATCTAAAATATACAGATTCATCAAATTTACGAAAAGAAAAATGATCAAACTAATATATCAATCTGTTTATTTAAAAAAATCTAGCCCTGTTAGACCATACTTCGTCTATCATTTATGTACTCTCCCATAAATGAGAAGAAAAAAATAAGAGCGTCAGTAAGCAGTACCTATTTTAACATTTTGATTATTAATTCCGGGACTAATATCAATGACGCCTATAACAGTCAAAGTTTCATCATAGTGTGTAAAAACGGCAGCATGTGAACTGCTGCCATTGGTGATATTGCATATAGGATGATATAATTATATATGAGGTGCTACTTTTGTACTGAGCATGAGTAAATACCGGACTGTATTGAATCAGCGGTATTAATTGGATCACTGTATATTTATTGCTTTATTCTCTCAACTATAATAATTATAATTCACTGTGGTACGCATTTGTGTCAATTCAACATGACTGTTAGTCTGTTATAGCCATTTTCGAGCGCGAAATTGTTAATAATACCTGATGTTAGCAAATTCCTTAATAATTTATGCTTTTAACTGAAAATATTTGTCATTTAATGTCACCTTAGGTTTCCTTACAATTGCAAAGTTTCATCATTCAATTCATGTAAATCTTAGATATTTTTGTATTCATAGAGTCTAAAAATAAACTATTTTTCAATTTTAAAACTTATTTTGAAACGTAAACAAATTACATGAAATGATTCTTATTTTTAACTACGTACATCATACAAATGAAAAATTTAATCAAAGAAAACTCTTCAAGTGGTAGTAATAGAAAATTGCAGAAATCACTTCAAATAACATGAGTTAATCTTGCCTACTCAACATAAGGCACGAGTTGACTACTCCCCAGAAACAATATAGAAGGGGCCGCATCACGGGATAGGGCATCAAAAGGACAAGATAGTGGCAAATTATGTAAATATGTATCGGGCCAATGTCAATTTGTCCACTTCGCCCGCAAGTATGTGAAACAACCGAACATGACGGCAGCGTAAAATATGATTTAAATTTAGTAGAGGTTCAACGTCTGCTTCGCGACCAAAGGCCAATTCGCTGATGTCAAAAGGAAATTAAATACAAGGGACTGGAAAAAGTCAATCAGAAAAGAAAGTGGATCCATGAACAAAGTCACATACCACCGTCGGTGACAATGCTCATGTATACAGAAAAGCTACTCTGTGAATGAAGTCACAATTACCAAGAAATGTGACGAAAAGGGAAATTATTACCGGTGACTCCATTCACAATTATTGGAAGAGAAAAATGAAGATGTGATACTAAATGAAGTCTAATTTAAGAGATTACCTAAAAAATAATCTAAGACCTCGTAGTTAAATAGTAACACTGTAGCGCTATCCTCTATCAAGAAGCGTCAAAAAAATGAATATGGTAAAAACAAAGACAACACACAATCCAAATTACAACAGTTTGGTGCGTATAGGCCTCGAACTGTTATTGTAATTCATCGTAAAACATATCAGGTAAAACTGTTTGTAAATTATCATAAAACATCTAAAATAAAACTGTTTGTAAATAATCGTAAAACATCTAAGGTAAAACTGTTTGTAAATAATCGTAAAACATCTAAGGTAAAACTGTTTGTAAATAATCGTAAAACATCTAAGGTAAAACTGTTTGTAAATAATCGTAAAACATCTAAGGTAAAACTGTTTGTAAATAATCGTAAAACATCTAAGATAAAACATGTTATAAATAATCGTAAAACATCTAAGATAAAACATGTTATAAATAATCGTAAAACATCTAAGATAAAACATGTTATAAATAATCGTAAAACATCTAAGGTAAAACTGTTTGTAAATTATTGTAAAACATCTAAGATAAAACTGTTTGTTAATTAACCAAAAAACATTAAAGATAAAACAGGTTATAAATTATCGTTCACTCGATGTTTATAATACGTTACCAAAGTCCTTCAGAGATGTGATTTAAAGTTATAATTATCTATGTGTGATTAGCGTCTGTAAAAAGGAGATACGTAAATAAACATCTGGAAATTCTTATTAAAAAGGGTCACAGTCTTAATAATTAGAGCATTTACCTACATAACTATATTGTTAAAGTCTCATTGTATTTAAATATTGATGAACATTTTCGATTTCAATAAAAAGAATAACAAACAAAAAGTGTAGCATGCAGTAAAATAGAAGTTGCTAAGATTTAGTTAATATAATTTGACGGGTTAATAGTAAGATTACTTGTGAATTAAAACTTGATAGACAGCCGACTTTTTATATTATAATGTATCCTATTTTATAATCATGACAGTAACTAATATAATCTATATGTCTTTGTAAATAGCTACATTTTAATGAAATTTATTCATAATCTCGTATATTTAGTCAATTTTCAAAGTGTCCATCATCAGAAGCAATACATTTCTCATTACCGATCCTTAGTGAAATTTTACTTCATAAATTTGAAAAGATACAATTTTAAAAATATGTAACTTTAATAAAATGTAACTTTAAAAAGTCACAGATTCAATAGCATTAAACTTTATGATATGTTTGATAAAACAATTTACTTTATTTTATTTTTTCAATTTCAAAATTTTTGCATTTATACAGTTCACTTTGAAAAGTAACTAATTATACAAAAATAAACCTAAACTAACTTCCTTCTCTTTCGAATAATCTTTGCATGAATTTTCTATCTCGTATGGAAATAGAGTTGTGTTAATTTTATATTGGATACTTAATTATTGCTCACCCTGTATCGATTTAAAAAGCCTTTAATAACTTTGCCTCAAATTTATCTGATCACTTATTGAAGTAATTAACTTTTATGGTAGTAATTACGACTTATATTAAACTTAATTCCGATGTACCTGACGTGATTGTGTACTGCATTCTTCACTTAAAATTATTAACTTCACTTTAGAAAGATATTCAAACTGTTATACTATTAGAACATGAATATTATTAATTAAGAATTAGTTTTCATCTTACAATACGTATGATATGACAATTTTGTCAATCAATTCTATTGTTGAATTGTTGCTTTGCTGAAAGTTCACACCACCTTCACCTGTTCCTCTTTCACTTGTTAAAGCAAAATATGAAACACAAATTTACCGTGAATCCATTCTTCGTCAATGTCTTACCTTCAAAATTATTTTTCTGATCAAATGTCACTATACTCCAAATTGAAATTTTCCAAGTAGATTCAAGTAGCTAATGCTCGTACAGCGGACGATCTTTGAATCGACACCCACTACAAAGGGTTAAGAATTGTCTGTTCTACGGGACATGGAGCTCGCTACAACGACCTCTTTAAATTATACAGTTTAACAAATATTTGATCCATCTACCAAGTATCTTGTCAATTGTATTGTATTCAGATGTATTACAATTTACAAAAGTTCAATCAATACTTTAATGTATTGTTTTCAGATTTCACCTATTTAATTTTTATACCGTTTTCGGTAAATTCTTAGTTCGCGTCCACATTTCATTAAGGCCCATACTATAGTAGCAGTTTCACCGCCGCGTTTTTCAATTAATCACTGTCAAATGAATGGAAAGCAAAATTGCAGTCTATACTAGCGTTGCTACCGCCTTACATTCATTTAACCGTAATTAATTGAAGAAGCGGAAACAGACCAGTGTCTCTAATAATTCTGCAAACTGGGGTTTGCAGAATTATTAGATAGAATTGTGTAATAATAATAATTTTCCTATCGTTTTTTCTGATATGACCGAAGATGTAATACTGCGTAAATTACCCTACATACATATTTATTACATAGCTACATTTATTTACATAATTTTTTTAAATTATATATATTTTCTACTTTTACTATTGATTCCCCATTCATTTTAAAGGGGAAGTACACTTGTAAATATATATATACATATATCAATCAGATTCAAGAATTTAATAAAATAAACACAATATATTCTAGAAAACTATTTTTTTATGAAATGAAGAAATTTAGAAAAAAAAAACAGAAATTTCAAATTACACAAAAAGAAAATTCATCTATTTATAAAATTTGTATTGAATTAACATTCAATTTCTACAGAAAACACTGTATAGACTGCAAACCGTATCTGACGCATTATCACTGCCACTATACTTTGCAAAGCGGTGAGAACGCGGCGGATAGTATACTTTGAATTTTAAGAAGCGGTAACAGGGCAGTGACACCGCGGCGGTGAAACTGCTAAATAGTATGGGCCTAAGATATCATTTTGAAAAACCAAAAACCGATACTCTTATTTATATTTTTGAATGGGTATCATTATAAAAAATATATAAATTTACGATTGCCCCATTCCTATTTCACGTCCCTATTTCATTTAGGGACGTGAACTAGGAAGGCGGTATTTGGATCGGTTCCTAGTTCACGTCTCTGAATGAAATAGGGACTTTAACTGGAAATTTACCCCCTTTTCCGCCACATTTTGATTGATTAGAAAAGTTCCATAGAAATTAAATAGAAATGAAACTAGTCTATAATATAGAATAGTTTCAGATTATATCTACCGTATTATTTCGTACATTTATATAAGTAAGTTATATTTAATTTAAATTTTCATTTAGTAATAATCTCAGATTTTTTATCTTCGTTAGCGTTTCTTAGAAATTTTGCTATAAAAAACTTGCAAAGTTTAAATCTCCAACTGAAGTAAAATCTCAGTCGCGCATAGCGTCCATTTCTAAGTATAGCGGACACTTTTTCCGTCACATGCATGTACTGTCCTTTGTACGAGCGTTATCTGTATTTACAATAAGATTACAAACCTTTTTAAAATACATATTTTTTTCGTGGGACTAACTTGCTTCTAGTTTCTTCTGCAACTTATCGACCCTGAACTGGAAAATGAAGATTTATTCTTCGGATGACTGCTATGAGAAAACAAGTATTTCCTAAACTAATTTGATCATAAAAAACATTAATGAGTATATAAACAGTAGAAAGAAGCTCTAACTTCATCAGTGATCCAAATGCTCCACAACTAAGAACAACAGCTCTAAAATGATATCTGTAAGTAATCATTCCATTGCTATGCTTAAATTCTCTGATCTAAATAGAAAATATTTGATTATATATAAAATTAGGGAAAATTAAGAATATAATGTTTTCATACCAATATCTTCTTAAGTTCATTATATAAAAGTGTGAATAAAATAAGAATAAACTAAGCACAAACTGATATACTAATTAATAAATTTTCCAATGTAAATGAAATAAACCGTAACTCTCAAAGTCAACTCTATTGAAAATGGTAATATTCTTTTCAGATACTTTTCGCCGTCCTCTTATCTGTGGCTGTTGCCCGGCCTGCAGACTACTCCACTGAGACTCCTAGAGCTGCCGTGGAAGCCATCCTTCGTGACGACCGTGTGTACCCCTCTGCTACTGGTGAATACAAAACACACTTCGAGACTGAAGAAGGAATCGCTATTTCTGAATCTGGAGCTGGAACTGGACCAAACGGTGCCGTCGAGACACAAGGATCCGTAAGTTTCACCTTCCCCGATGGTCGCCAATTTGATCTCACATTCGTTGCTGACGCCAACGGATATCAACCAAAGTCCGACTGGCTGCCAGTAGCTCCTGCATTCCCCCACCCAATCCCTCAATTCGTCCTCGACCAGATAGCGTTTGCAGCTCGTCAGGATGAAGCCCGTGATAACGAACAAACCAAACTCTCTTACGACGCACCCAAAACACATACTCTCGATGTTATCGAAGTAGAAGAAGTGGCTCAAGTAACCGAACCAATTACTCCTTTAGTTGAAATTGCTGTAAGAGAGGCAGAAGAAGAACTAGCTCAAGTAAGTGAACCTGTTACTTCTGTCATTGAAATGGCAGAAGAAGAAGTTGGTGAGACCGAAGAAGTGGTCTATGCAGTTGCTGAAGTAAGTGAGCCAGTCACTCTTGTAATTGAAGAGATTGTAATTGATGCTGAAGAAGCTAATGATGTAAGCGAATCTTACGGTGCCCCATAAGATATTTTACTCGACACTCGTATGAGTAACCACGTAGATAATAATATTTCATATTTATACAACATCATTCAGAAAAATAAAATAAATTATATTAAAATTGAATGACAATTTGCTTTTGTTTTTCTGTGAAATTCCCTAAAAATGTCAATAATTATTACTCTAGATTCCTAGAATCGGGGTATCAAAATATCAATAACGAAGCTTTTCTAGACATTTTGTTATAGGTATGCATGAAAAGTGTTTATTTTTTTTAATACAAACTGTCAAATTATTTTCGGAACTGAGATAAAACACCTTGTATATACAGTTATGAGATAATTAAGATGAAATAATGTAATATTCGATAGGTTCATTAACTGTACAATTACAGTCGTGAAAGAATAATGATAAATAACTATAATAATTCATAACAAGTTAAATACTCAACAAAAGTTACGATAAAATAATAAAAATTCCCGTATTATTAGCTTGTATCGTCCATATCTCTATTATAGAGTGTATAGTATAGTCTCCCCTGAAATATATTTGTATTTAATAAAATTGTAGCGCGTGTTGCGAGTTATTTGAACGAATTTCAGAAGTATACGGGACAAAATGCGAACGCCACGTGAGACTCACAGGAGGTTTCTCGTGTGGCTCACATTTCTTTGAGTAAACAAAGTTTCAATAAACTTTTTGCAATTTTGTTTACATACTCGTGTTCAAGAATATCATTTACTTCCTATTGATCAATAAAAGTATTATATTTAATGTATAAGTGAGCATATTATTATTTTAGACTAGTTAATGTGAACCGTACGTGGTCGCCACCTGTGGGTCACATTTATATTATTTGAGTGTGATTAGCGTTTTCTAATAGTATTCTCATGGTATAATATTAAAATGCACACTTCAAGATACATAAATCAACACTTGAACTATATTCAAATGAATAGATTACTCATTTAATACACATGTGAACCGTACATGGTCACAACCTGTGGGTCACACTATACTCATGTGAACCGTACGTGGTCACCACCTGTGGGTCAAGTTTATATTATTTGAGTGTTATAATAGTATTCTTATGGTATAATATTAAAATGCACACGTCAAGATACATTAATCTTTTAGATTTTGTGACAAGAAACCGTTAATGTAGTTCAGTATATCCGCTAGTTTGTTGTACTACACACCCCACGATAAACGTATTTGTGATATTATATTTGAAATAAACGGCATATGTACCTTTCCAGACCCCTAAACAAAACGGTCATATCCTAACCTACCGGAAAATTAATTGTGCTATATCTCGAAAACGAAGAGTTTTCACAACAAATGTGTAATTGCATCTGTCTTATTTGTTCCCCATTATTTTCCCTCCATATTTAAGTCGGTATTTGTTACCTAGTTTTGTACCTCAGTTGGTACTAAATTTATTGATGTCGGACATTCAAAGTCAAACGTTCTGACTGTTGTCAGTTACTGTCACTGAGTGTATATAAAGATGGAGGTAGCATAGCAGCAGCACAAGTGATGCCAAAAAGTGGCGCCATGAGCGTGTCTAAACCCCAGTATATTGAAATATGTAATGACAATCGAGACGTTTAGTGTACGTGACGTCATCACAGCAACACTCTAAACCCAAAATTGTCATTACTTATCACTATATTGTCATTGCTATGTATATTTTTTATACTGTGGTCTAAACCAATGGCGCCCCTCCCACTCACATCAGTTTAACAGAATGCACGGAAAGGTGAGAAAGTGAGTGTGAGACGCACCTCATTTTAACAACTCTCTCTACCTCATGCACTTCTCCAAACCCTACTTTTCAAAGATTTAATAGTTACTTACATGACGAATACAGATAATTTCTATGATGAAAAAGTGTAAGATTTGATTACTAACTTTGCTTTGACATTTCACTAAAACTATAATTTTATTACAGTAATAACAAGATGAACAGAGAGAATGTATGCTCAAATCATAATAAATTCACAAAAAAAATTCTATTAAACCATAAAAATATAAGAATTTATTCATGGGTCAAAGCATATACTTCTCAAAAAGAAAGACAATGCTTCTGACTATTTTCGACTAATTTATTGCACGAAAGTTTGAGATTAAATTACTTTATAAGAAAAAAGAAGCAATGGCCCATACACGTATATCCAGAAACTTAGTGTGACGTCAGGAGCTGATCATTCTATTAGATTGAATGCAAAATATAAATATACTTATAACTCTTATCCTTTTAATATAAATATAATAAAATTGAATGAAAAGCCAACTATAAAGAATAATGTTTTCATAAATCTCACAAATTGCGACAATTAGTAAACAATATGTTTTTCAGAAATAAAATATCATCACAATTGGTAAATAATTTGTTATCAAAATTGTGATAGGTACAAACAGTACAGAACAGCATCATAGCCTCCCTCGACTGTTATTCGATTAGCACTGAGCAATGGAGGAGGGGCATACAACCCCATTGCACCGAGTGGCGGGGGGGCATGCTTCCTTGCTGGGCATGCTACCTCCATACCTATATATACTCAGTGGTTACTGTTTGAATGTTCCACAAAGAGGTGATCTCCAGGTGTGTTTTGTGTTAGTTTTTAGTTCCTATTTAATCATAAACTGTCTTACAGTTTATGATTAGCTCATATTTACAGTCAGTTATATTGTTTCCTTTTTATCTCCAGCTGTGTAAAACCTAATTGAAGCTAAAAACCACCATTGAGCCTAAACTACAGTCATTGAGCCTAAACTACAGTCATTGAGCCTAAACTACAGTCATTGAGCCTAAACTACAGTCATTGAGCCTAAACTACAGTCATTGAGCCTAAACTACAGTCATTGAGCCTAAACTACAGTCATTGAGCCTAAGCTACAGTCATTGAGACTAAACTACAGTCATTGAGCCTAAACTATCCTATTTGGCTACCTAGCAAAGATAAGTTTTTCTTGGGTTTTTATTTTTGTTGAATTCATATTACATTGAATCCATGTTAGTTTCATCAAGTTATTGAGACCACCTCCGCCCTGGGCCGTTCCAATTTCTTAATAATAGATAGTTTATTATAATTAATCATTTTTGATAGGAAATTAAAAACTAAATTGTTCAAATTATTTTTTTTTTAAATTAGATATTGAGTTCAAACTAGGTTTACTAATCCTTATTTTACATTTCTATAACTTAAATTCTATTGGAACATTTAAAATTTACAAAATGGTATTCGTGAAAAATGGCTGCTTTAACCTACAATTATAGTGTCAAATTATTGAAAATCCTGATAAAGATAGAAATATTTAAAAAAACGTGGCGTTCTCATTTTCTTCCCGTATGTTACTCACGAATTTTGAGGTTAACCTGACCCTGTAAACGTTACCTAAATACAATTACCCTAAACAAAACATAAGATACCTATGAAAGTACCTAAAAATATACGACAATGCGAGAGATGCATAGTATTTATTCTTTGTTCTTCTGTATTCAATCAGTAAAGGTTGAGTGCGAAAATTTTTATATAATTAATTACAAAGCGAATACCAAACCTTATCGAATATATGATGTAAATAATACTTCTCATTGATAGACAGTATATTTAATAGTAATTCAATTAACTGTCAGCCTGGATTCATAACATCTAAAATGTCGGACCATTTCCTAGTAGTTGCCATTATGAGGGATCAATTTGTCAATGCAGCTAATGGTAACTGTCTAAAAACCTGTGAAACTTATAGAAAATTGAATAATGTAAAGATAGAAAATTTTAGTTTAGAATTAAGAAATCGGTACATGATCTATTCATACAGAAATTATTATGAGTTTAGTTGACAAGACTGAAGTTATTAAAATTTGGGGAATTATTTTGGATATCAGAATGAGTTTTCATGAACAAGTAAATTATTGGGTATTATGAGTAGGTGTGCAGACATTTCGTCGAAAGACATCTCATCGATTGACATTTCGTCGAAAGACATTTCATCGACAGGACATTTCGTCGAATGAAAATTATTTTGAAACTCCCAAATAAATGGACGTAAAGTAGTTTGTTGTACTTCACAACTCATGACTTTTTAATGACCTGGCAGGGGGATTTTGGGGGGGGGGGCGGTTCGTCCCCTGATACACATATAGTAGAGTGTGTTAATTGCCCCTTTTCGAAAATTAAGATAATTTGGTATATAAATGAATATAAACATATATTAATTAAGATTATTTTGAAACTTGTATCCGCTAGTTTTTTGCATTGCACACTTCATTATTGTCTAATGATATGGTGGGTGGCTCGGGGGGCACGCGGTTTTATGAAATTTCGTTCTTTGATAATTCGGTCTCGGGATATTCGGCCTCAGGTTTAAATAAAACTTATGAATTTGATGTATCGGGGGGCGGCACCACTGCCAGGTCATTAAACAATCATGAAGTGTAAAGTACTTCTAAATACGAAGACAACAAACTACATAACAACAATTTATGTTAATATTTACGAATATTCGTCAACGTAATGTCCTGTCGACAAAACGTCTTTCGAAAAAATTTCCGTCGACATAATGTCTTTCGAAGAACCGTCTGTACACTGTTAAGCTATACTCTCAATTGCTTTTTTGTATTGTAATTACTCATTGTTGAAGTGAAATGTTTATCATTGTACAGTATATCGGGGGTCTAGGCTGATTTTCCGAAAACGAATTGGCCGAAAACTAATTCGCCGAAACGGTTTTTCCGAATACGATTTTTCCAAATCCCAAATTGGCCGAAAACGGATTTCAAAATGCATTTTAAAATTGATTAGTCCTAGTGAATTAGCTACTTTTAGAAAATTAGAAAAGAATTGTAGAAAACTTTCTAAAATAACCGCTCATCTTCTCTTCAATGAGACTTGTTTAATATATATATATATATATATATATATATTAATGCAGCAGGTATTGAACGAAAGGTGGCATTGGTTTTCGATTAATTTGATGGATTTCGATATATATATATATATATATATATATATATATTGATTGTGCCAGTTGTTCATCATTATATTACTTTCAAATTTAGCTAATTAATCAGAGCCACAAATTTCTTTTAGTGTTTATATGAGTATTAAGTTTATCGTCCATACGAAATTTTAATCAGATTTGAAATCCCTTGAAGCGGAAGCTTATTGGGCTTAGAATTCCCTTTTGTATCATTCAAATAAATGATGTGAAGGGTAATTATCCCCCGAATTTTTGCTCAAATTGTAAGTGATTTTGGTTCAAATAATAAATTTATAAACAAAATAATTGATCATTTTTTTAAGCCAATTTCTGAAGCTTTAAAGAATTTCTGGATTTTTTTTAATTTAGCGTGGAGGGGATTTTTAGATTAAGAAATTTTCAATTAAATTTCATAACTTATGATGTGACAAAAAAATTTGAATATTAATAAGAATCTATGCATTTTCTATAGTTTCCTATATATGTATTATCATCAGAATAACAGTATTGCTTTTATAGCACGCTCCTTCCAATTGAAAACACTTATTGGAAAAATGAAAATAAAAAAGTATAGATATGAAAATATAAATATTTTAAGAAATTATATAACAGTGTAAGATATAGTTGGAGGTGTTATTTCATGATTCACAAACTATCCCTTTGTAAAGGTTTTTGATAATTTTCAATATTGATCAAATATCCTCAGAATGTTCTAATAATAGATTAAAGAAATTTTTCATTCCTTCCTTTACTCTTTAAAAGTTCCATTAGAAAATAGGAAGTTCATTAAAACATCACTAACCTGTTCTTATGGAGCATTTCATAAATGTTTTCTAGCCGAGCATTTGTGGAATGTTTATGGGAACAAAATTCGTGAGTGATTTATTGAAGGCAAAAATCTGTTAGGCAAAACTATTCACTATTTGTCTTAAATAGTAGTTATATAGATAGAAGGTGTTTCCTTGAATTCATTTCATTATATTAATTTATTGATGTATAACATCACATTACTGCATTGTGCATACAATACCTTTATATATATCAGGTTCAGATTAAAATATTTCTGTAGTTCCTATCGCATGCAGAGCAAACATAAAAACTGGTTTAATAGCTTATCCTTTCCCGTTAATAGCAGTGAACATTGACATACATATTTTGAATCTTCTTTTAACTTCAAATCTCCATCATAACTTGTTAAAAACATTAACATCTGCAAACAGGTATAACATGTTTGGTAGTATTTACATCGTATGTGCTACAGATTTTTAAAAATAATGTCACTAATTGGTATACATGCTTAGGAAATATAATCCTTGATATGAATAGTAAATCAAGGTTATTCAAAATTAAAAAGCAGACTTAACAATCATTAAAATTAGAAGCCTCTTGAGAGTAGAGATGGGACATCTTCTAATAAAGGAAAGTGTATTACAATGTTCCCAAATGGAATTGGATCAAATTTTGATATTATTTACTGTAAATTGATGGTTATTTGTAATGTATGAGCTAAAAGATTCTAATGTTCGCCACTTAAAGAATTTTTTCAGAAAACAATAACCTAAACTAGTACGGAAAGTAGTTATATCTATACCTAATTTTTTCAGTACAACAGTAAAAAGATATTATATTTTCATAAATTCTATATTTTGTTTGAAAGGTTAACGTTGTAATGAAATAACATTAAAAAACAATTATCTTTATTGATGAAATTCCGAAATTCCTTCTGATATTTGCAACGAACTGATTATAGACAGGACCAGGAAATATATAAAAAAATATTCCTAACAATTGATAGTTTTAAACGTTTTGTAGTAAAAACTCTCTTTTTGAACAATCAAAAAGAAATCTTATGAAAATCAAACTAATTCAATAGAAAGCAATTAAAGTCCGCTGTTTGGATCTAAAAATACGTGATTAATAGCGAGAAAAAAAAAGCATTAAATAATTTTCCAATTTCCGATAAAAATTTATGGATTTCTTTTTGTGTAAATGAATTTATTCATACTTTCACAATCTGTTCAATTTTTTTCTATATTTCCTAAAAATAGAGAGCTAAGCAACTTTTTGTTATATGATAAAGGCTGGTTTTTGATATAAAAATAACCTTTTTTTACGGATAATTTGTACCCAATACAAATAAGGAAAATCATTAATTTGTGAATTTAACCAAAATTTACCATGAATGCTCTTCCCCTTCCCTTGTTAACTTTGTTCCAAATTATCTTTATTAAAATGAATGGGTTTCAGTTTATAGACAATCATCACTTATATTTTCATCAAATTTCTTCTGAAGTTTTAATAATACATTTGTTAATTACACAAGCACCATCTCAATCATAAAACTCTTAGGCGGAATATATTCAATTCCCATGCTTTCTAAACAACAATTTAGATGATATATTCCAGCTGTAACATTCTCGAAAATGTCAAAGTATAATACAAGTCTATTAATGATTAACTAAATATTTTCAAACCATGAAGTTAATTTGATAAAGTATCAGATATTTACTTAATTAACATAGATTGTAAATTCTGAAAATCATTAGAGCATTAAGATAACCTCATTACTTTGTACCGTGAAGTCTTTCCTATGTCGCATGACAGATAATTTAAATCGCTCACTCTGGTACTCGCCCAAAAAACTGGAGTCTATCACCTAAAATTCTAGACCTGTTCCAGATGACCCAATTATTAAATTTATACTTTGTATCATTACTTCTTGAGATGCAACCTACGTACCTTGAACTTCAAAATGAAGCGTATTCTAAACTTTTAAATGATGGCATCAGGTATTTGGAAAAAATTTAAACTATGAAAAACATGTAATTTCCAATGTATATAAGCTGTTGCCGCCAAACTTCACTCCATCAGTATCTTTCGCACTTCTTGCTAAACAACAACAACAGTCTGTAACAACAAAATGAAGATTGTGAGTTAAATATTGATAGATATTTTTGATTAATTTAATATTTACTCCATTATTGTAAATAGGGTTTCGTAACTGACGTATCGCTCTCTCTGTAAATGTTAAAATTGGGATCAGGATATAGAATTTGCCTTCATATTTATCTTAGTCCATTAATATTGAACTGATATTCTGCTTTTGAATATAATTGAGGTATATAATCTGTCATATAAGTTTTCAAAATATACACAATTTAATTAATTATTTAAAATTAAAATCAATTTATTTATTTCACAGTATGTTTGTTATGGTTTAAAATATATAAATTATTCACATAAAATATTGCCTTGTGCAGAAAGACACAACAATAATCATAGTTATTTTTATTATGCTTTTTAATTTCAATTAATCAAACTTCTGTCATGAAAAAAGTGTTATCTTTCGAACATTTTTTCGAATTTATAATATAAGGATTTCACGAAACACTATATAATATATCTATTCTTAAATCATTTTTGGTATTCAGGTGAAAATTTTGTATTGAGCCAAGCCGAATATATATATTATTTGAAAAATAATATTAATATGTAGGCTACATAATCGAAGGTCTATATATAAATATATTGATTCTTTATAATACCCAGGTAAATTAGTTACGAGTAGTTTGGAATTAACTGTGAAATTAAATAAATGAGTATTTCTGTATGATTTATGAAAGACAATGCTGCCAAAATATTTTAACTTTATAAATATTTGCACCTACTGGTATAATTTGTAAGTTTTCTTTTCAGATACTTTTCGCCGTCCTCTTATCTGTGGCTGTTGCCCGGCCTGCAGACTACTCCACTGAGACTCCTACAGCTGCCGTGGAAGCCATCCTTCGTGACGACCGTGTGTACCCCTCTCCCACTGGTGAATACAAAACACATTTCGAGACTGAAGGAGGAATCGCTATTTCTGAATCTGGAGCTGGAACTGGACCAAACGGTGCCGTCGAGACACAAGGATCCGTAAGTTTCACCTTCCCCGATGGTCGCCAATTTGATCTCACATTCGTTGCTGACGCCAACGGATATCAACCCAAGTCCGACTGGCTGCCAGTAGCTCCTGCATTCCCCCACCCAATCCCTCAATTCGTCCTCGACCAGATAGCGTTTGCAGTTCGTCAGGATGAAGCCCGTGATAACGAACAAACCGAACTCTCTTACGACGCACCCAAAACACATACTGTCGATGTTATCGAAGTAGGAGTAGTGGCTCAAGTAACCGAACCAATTACTTCTTTAGTTGAAATGGCTGTAAGAGAGGCAGAAGAAGAACTAGCTCAAGTAAGTGAACCTGTTACTTCTGTCATTGAAATGGCAGAAGAAGAAGTTGGTGAGACCGAAGAAGTGGTCTATGAAGTTGCTGAAGTAAGTGAGCCAGTCACTCTTGTAATTGAAGAGATTGTAATTGATGCTGAAGAAGCTAATGATGTAAGCGAATCTTACGGTGCCCCATAAGATATTTTACTCGACACTCGTATGAGTAACCACGTAGATAATAATATTTCATATTTATACAACACCTTTTCCGCCATTTATTCTGAGTAAATTTATCATCTAAAATTGAGTTTTGCTTTTATTCCATACCATTATTTATGACTAATCGAAATTTAATACAATGAGTGTAGTAGGGTGATGAATATCATTACTGTTCTACAATAGAGATTTTAGTTAAATGCGAGATAAATTAATAGTATATTTTCATATATTATAAAAACAGAAGAATAAATATAATATAAAAACAGCCATTCAAATTGTATCTCTTAGAGTACGAATTTTAAATACAAACACTTAATTAATCAATTTTAATATAGATATTGTTAGAATTGAATCATAATGTAATGATTATTAATTGCACTGCAAATTTAATGTTCCTAATTTAATGAGTGTACGTGGGGTTGCTGATTCAAGATAACATTTTAAAATATTTCGGTGTAAGTTTTGATTTCATTAATATCTGTAAAAATTCATAGTGTGAGACTTGTCCAACTACATCACACATAATTTCAATATTAACCAATAAGGCATAAGCAACAATCATTGAGATAGCTATTTTCCTAATATTTGACGCTATTAGGATAGAAACGGTCATTGACTAATGTGACACACGAAAAGTTTTATTGAATTTGAATGGATGTTACCTATTTGAAAACTTAAAACTTCTTTATTACTCTGATGTATACTAACCTACATTATTTAATCCTAGAACATTCTACAAGGTTAAGATTAAAGCAGAAACAAAATTACTTAATAATAATACTGAATACCTTACGTAATGATGTAAATACCTACACATTCAAAACCAACTGTGTACAATCTTTTCCTTTGGACTGAAAATTAGAAACTCGTAAGATAAACGGCTATTGAAGAATTTTAATTATAAAATCATTAAAAATATAAGAAATGAAATATATACGCTTTCAAATTTCAAGGGGTTTGCAGCAAAATGATAAGAAAATAAGCCTCATTGTTTACATTTTCTTGAAAGTGGCCTTTATACAAAGTTACTATAAAAAAATTTAGTAAATGACCCGGAAAATATGTACGAATCGATTCCATATCGGGTTGCGCTGGTACCGCATACTGGTTAATACTGTAAGGAAATATCCTTCATCCAGATTTTTGTATATGTGTTGTGTTTGTAGTTTAGTTTTGTTATACTTCATTTTATTTATTGAATAGGTTTATATATATAAAAATTATGAATATATCGACCAACTTGCTGCCCGTTAGAGTAAGATCAATTAAAGACTTTTAAATCTACCTAAATTAGATGTAAAAACCTCTAAATAGGGCAATGAGTTAAGCCTTGTTGCACGGTGCCAGTAAACGTGCGAGTTGGCCTAGCCAGTTACTGTAGTGCAGCTACTCGCACAGTGTGACTGCATCAGCCGAGTAACTGTTATGGAAATTCAATGTTATGAACATGGGGTTACTGGCATGAGAGTATAGTGGGACAGTTGCTGTCCACTGTCACGACAGTAACTCGCACCGTGTAACAAGGCCTTTAGTCTCTAATGTTTTCCGAGTGTTCTGTTCAAGGTAACAGCTGCACGGAGTGATCTGTTGTAAATTGATACTGCTAGGAGAAAGATAGCTTAGCATGTGTCTTCATATTTAAACGTTCAAACATAGCCAAAGCTATGTCTGGCTAAATACGCCAACTGTTACCCCCAACGATCTATGAGCGGTTGTCTTGCTTTTTTTTTCTTTAGAGTGATGTCTTTGTGTTACTTTTGGACAAACAAACTCTCACCACCAGTCTATTAGCTTCAGATGGACTATACTTACCAAGTTACCATGCTGGCGGATCAAGGGAATGGCTGATTACGGTATAGTTGAGACCAACTTAACGCATGTACCTTGGTTTTGTACAATCAGTAATACCATATATCATAACTTGCATTGGTAATTATTTTCGAACATTAATATTACTCTAATAAGGTTAAACTTATAAACTTATAAGTTATATGATGTTTGAACTCATGACTGGTAATTTGATCCCTGGTAATTTGATCCGGGAAATTTGTTCCCCTTGTAATTTGAACTCCGGTTAATTAATTTTGCCTCCGAAAATTTGATCCCTGCCTGGTAAATTGACCCCCGATAATTTGACCCCCTTTTTTTACTTCTTTGACTTATATTTCATTATGTTTAATTCGTCGCCGTATGCACTTGCGCCATTGTGCATTTGCTATATCATATTGTTATTTCATTTCTTATTTCATTTCGTCTAGTAAATTGCTCAATAATTATTTTCCATTTCTTCCAAATCGTTTCAAATAAAAGAACTTGGTATTTACAATACAAAAGTTTTTTCTCGTGAATTTGTACGTAATCTTCCATCATTTTAAAATAAACTATTCCACAGTTTGAAATGAATAATTTTACATTTGAAAAAATAAACACACTAATTGATTGATAAAATAATATTAATTCTTGGTATCAACAATACAAGTAATTTATTATATAGAGCATAAATATGTCATTAAGACTCTTTATTATTGCTATTTTTTTGTCTTTGAAAAAGTATCTATATATTTTATTTTATTTTAATATAATATTCATATCTGGGGGTCGATTTATCGGTGATCAAATTACCAGGGGATCAAATAAACGGGGATAAAATGACCAGTGATCAAATTACCGGGGATAAAATGACCAGGGATCAATTTATCGTGGCCTAATTACCGGAGATTATATTACCGGAATCAAATTTCATAGTACCTGCTTGTACCGATAATATACAGTGAAAATATCGTCTTTTAATTGAAATTTGAATTAAAAAAGATCATTTTTATATCATGAAAATCGTATGCTAACTAACATTTCCGGTTTTTTTAAATTTTGTTATGAAAATTTTTGATCCGCTATTGTTTTGTTATGTTAACTTCATGATTGTTTGGTACTGCATTCATTTGTAGTTACCGGTAGCCGGTAAATTGCTCGAAAACAATTACTCGAAAGACAAATGCTCGAAAACTGTTGCTCGAAAAACAATTGCTCGAAAAACAATTGCTAGAATGAACAATTGCTCGAAAGAACAATTGCTCGAAAGACAATTGCTCGAAAATAATTGCTCGAGCGAACAATTGCTCGAATGAAAAATTGCTCGAATTATCAAATTGCTCGAATGAACAAAATTGCTCGAATTATAGAATTGCACTTATAAAAGTCAGTTATTCATGATTCAGCACCTAACAATCCTTGTTTCTTTTTAGTAATTGATCATTAAACCGTTTGTGCCATCTCGTATGTAACATGTGAATTGGAATCATGTGGTGAATCAGTACTATTCATGTTTTTTTTATCATAAAACCCAATTTTTTGTAGATTTATTAAAACTCTGCCATAACTTTGAGTTATTTCACCTGTTGAGGTACCACATACAGATAGGCTAGAAATAATTAAATTTTTGGGTTTTATGATAAAAAAAAACATGAATAGTACTGATTCACCACATGATTCCAATTCACATGTTACATACGAGATGACACAAGCGGTCTCTACGGAAAAAAAAGATTAAACAGAATGTGTAATAATTAAAATCATTTATAGAATGATTAATGATCAATTACTAAAAAGAAACAAGGATTGTTAGGTGCAGCTCCACTTCATGAATAACTGACTTTTATAAAATCGAAAACTGTGCAATTTTATAATTCGAGCAATTTTGTTCATTCGAGCAATTTGATAATTCGAGCAATTGTTTTTCGAGCAATTGTCTTTCGAGCAATTGTTCTTACGAGCAATTGTTCATTCGAGCAATTGTTTTCGAGCAATTTACCTAGAACCGTAGTTACCACACCCGAACATTTGGCCTCTAAAGTTTTATATTTTTGCAACTATGAAGTTTAAACTTATATGGTGTTTGAACTATCTAATACTGATAATATCCAGTGAAAACATCGTCAATTAATTGAGGTTTGAATTAGTAAGTAAGCAAACTTCGAAAAATGATGTACCTGAGACACCCGATCGGGTGTCATAGGTACATTAATATACTAACAGTGACATATGTATATCGAGTGGCGTGGTGATCTATTTACTTCTCGTTCAAATATATACTTTTCAAGAACATTAATGAATTTAATTGTAGTTTATTAAATTGACAATTAATATATTACAAAATAAATAACCCTACTATATATTTTTTTATTAAACTTAATATTGGCCTCTTTTATAGTATTTTTCTATTATGAATATTTAATACTTATGCCTTAAAGAACTTACAATGCTTTAACCATTGTTATGAAAATACCTACATAAGTCAGATTGTAGAAATCCTTAAATCAAGACTTTTCAAGTAGTCAGATTTGAGAACGATTTAGATATAAATATAAACGATTTTTCTCTAAAAATCTATAATGAAAACTAATTATCAAAAGAGTAATTACAAATCGGGTTCGGTTCAAAGAGTTGGTAACTGACCAATTTCTATGCAACAATGTTTAAATAAAAATCCAAAAAAATTAGTTAATTGCGACGGCAGAGTTTGATTTACAATTTCACGGCAAAAGATTTTGGTCAAAGTGATTTTTTTCAACAACTAATTGAAAAATCGAAATATTAAATTGTCTTCCAGAGTTTAAATTTTGAAATAAATTAGGCGGGGAAAAGTCCGGCGGGGAATAGTCCATTTTTCCATGAAAATGATCATAATAAACTCAAATTTCAATTAATTGACGATTTTTTCACTGGATATTATTGGTATTGATATTGTTCAAACATTGTATAAGTTTAAACTTCATAGCTGCCCAAATAAAAAAACTAAAGGCCAAATGTACCTGTGATACCCGAATGCGGGTGTGACCGTGTGTGAACTACATACGAACAAAGATATTATACTACAGTAAGATACACTACTTATTTAGTCTTTCGTCGTGGAAGGAAGTGCGCCGTTCCTATGTGAAATTTAAAAAGTGTTATTTTAAGTTTAGTATAAGTTAGAATAAGATTAAATATAAGTTATCATTAGTTTAGTATTAGTGATATTTGGAATAAATGAAAATGGGCCTCGGTAAATCCCCTCCTTCCTCTGGTAGCCGATCAATGAGGAAACTCTTGAGGCTGAGAAGCATGCCTTGTCACTGGGTAAGACCTATTCTATAGCGGATGAAGAAAATGTTTTGAG